>CAKALG010028624.1:0-12369 GCA_916700815.1 Helicolenus hilgendorfi | reverse complement strand
GTCAAGCTCCAAAAACACTACATTTCCCATGATGCACCTTGGTATATACCATGCTATAGCATCTTTCAGTAGACCCTCCCTGTCTGGTAAATGCCCACGCTGACCAAACTCCAGACCCCCAGTTTGTAATAGAGTGCTACAGGAATGAGTCCTAAAACCTGGAGATGAGTTGGCATTTTAGCACTTCCGGTTCCTTCATCTGGAAGTCAATGGGTTTTTAGTCAGATGTCTGAAATAAGGTCTGTGGTTAACACAAGCTGAAGAGTTTTTAACTTTTTGTTCTACAACATAAAATACATCAATAAATAACCCAATCGTGGATTTGGAAGCCTTTATGTGTCTTAAAAAAGGCTAACAAGTGGCTAAATGAGACTACAAAACGTCATCACGCCGACTCGTCCGCCTTTACAGCCTCGCTGTTCATTTGTGAAGATTATCTTACGGAACAAAACGTCTAAGTATCATAAACGTGTGTTTGCCACACGAGCTTATTTTCTGCAATAATCCAAAACCCAATGGAAAAATTCCATTGGCTTTTTGTCGAGGGAACCAGGGCGATGCTAACTTCCCGGTTGGCTTACAAAAATACATCATCCCTGGAGCACTCTATGAGGTGACTAATTACTGAAGGATGATGACTCAGGATAAATGGAGACTGTGATCTGCACTGATGACTAATGACTCAGCTGGTGAGTTGTTCCTGAAAATATTACACTCCAATGAAATATAATATTAACTTCAAAATCGTGGTAAGTTCGAACACAGCTCGAGTTTGAATGTAGTGGAATTACATTATAACTTCATGCATCTTTGGGCGGAAAAAAAGTGTGACAAGTGTGATCGACAATCATGCAATTAATCGCAATCGACTGACGGCCCAAATATACATAAAAAAAAATAATTTAAAAATGATTTTGTTCTAATATTTTGTCCACTGTGTGTTTGTTGCTCAGTCCATTTCTCAGACCTCAGGAGTCCCCTCCCCCTCCCATATTTCCATATTATATCCTGGTGCTTTTTATAATGAGATTGCTAAGGGCCAGCTGTCATTTGGAAAAAGGCCCAGCGGCCGACTCTGATAAATGGATTACAGATGGCATCCATCCCCGGGCCAGACTGGGCCAGTAGATAACAGAATTAGAGATAGACTTCCAACCAGAATCACTAAAAAGTTGAGATTTACGGAGAGAAAGAGAAAGTGAAGAGAAGGAGGGAGATTTAGACGGATGGAAGGGGTCTCTGCAGGTTTCAAAGACATTTAGCCGTATATAAACAAAAACCTTTTTACAAGACAAGAACAAATAAGTGTGCACCTTTTGTAGTCCCCTTGGTAGAACTGTTATAGGATTAATTTCTTAGCGTATTTACAGAGGCGAGTCGAGGACGAGTGTACAAAGTGTGGTGTGAGTGTGTATATGCACTGGTGTGTTCACTACACCTCAGTCAATAAACAGTAACAGGTCCGTCACACCTTCTGACGCCTGATTGGATAAGCACCCATGCTGCGCTGTCATTGGTGTTCGCTTCTGATATTCAAACATGTTCTGGCTGTGCAGCTGCAGAGACACATTTGGTTTTTTATATCTCTAACACCTAATTTGTTAAGTTATTGGTGGTAATGGTGTTATAGTGTTAACAATGACTGACTGGTCCAGCACCAATGTGTCAAGCTCTATCGATTCTCTGGATGTTTTCCAGACCAACAATCCGGCACTGAGCTGATCTTTGCATGATCGGCAGGAAACTGCTAAACCACCACAAACGTTTTATTTACATTTAAAAACATAATTTACAATAAATGATTTAATGTAAAATGAAACCTGATGTTGTCGATGAGAAAATGCATCTAAATGGCAGAAATGACCAAAAATGAATAAAAACATTGTCACTTATTAAATTTTTATTTGCTTCAAAAAAAAAAAAAAAAAGACATAATAAAATCGTAGTTCAACATCTAAAAATGACTATATGCTTTCTTTTTGTTCATTTTTTTCTTATTTTAATTCTTTGAAATAAAATGATGAATTCACATCTGGTTCAAGGCCACATACCACATACCAATTTATTAGATTAACTTGAGGCAATATCATCAACATGATATATTTTTAAATCCAGTGTCAAATTCATACTGTTGAACCAGATGATACTGTAATAATAATTACTCTCGGCAAGCGTGTGATTTCCATTGGGGACTTTTCAAAATCCTATTTTTGTCACAGTTGCAGTCTCTGTTTGATTGACTCACTAAAATCTCTATAAAGAGTGTCGTCTGACTGTCAAGCTGTCATAAACCAGATTAAAGAAGAGAGGTGATGAAAACGCTGATGCATTCATCTGACCACCTTCAATTATTGCCATGTGTTCACAGCAATAAGCTTTATGAGCAGCTTATTGGAATTTGTTCTCTGGGTTTTGTCCACCAGGCTACATATGTACAGTCTGCCTTAGCCTTGATTTAAGGTTTTTGACAAGACCTGCCTGCCGAACATATCTGGTCACAGCTATAAACTAAAAGCCAGCAGAGAGACGTAATATTTTATTGGTTTCTAATTTTTCTGTGTTCAAAATATATCACTGCATGTTGGAATCTTTTTAACAGATTGAAACTACAAACTTTATTTTAAATTCTTGACGATCCCAAAGGCACCAATTTAAGACAAAATAAATACAAGAAAACTAAAATGCCACACAGGTAATGAGGACTTATTTGACACTGTGGTGCGTATAGCCGTAAGAAATAATCTTAGACCTTCTGAAGACGTGTAGATGCCCTGAACTTTCATCATTGGAGAGATGTGAGCGACCGTCATGTCGCATCACTTCCTGTCTGTGTGTACCTGCCGCCCGTCGGCCCGTGTGGACGGACGGATTGATTTTTGAAGCCTATCGATCTGCTTCCTTCACGACCGGCAGATCTATTATAATGACATTGTATCTAAATCCTATTTGTTGGCCAACCTGCTCCCAAACATAACCCAATAAACTAAAGAGGGACGGACGAGCTCGCCTCAGCTCGGCTAAATCTTCATAAAAACCACAGACGGATCGGGATAAAAAGGCTTTCTGGCTGAGATGACATTATCCATAAAGGAAGGAATCTATTAAAAGAAGGGGCAGGATGGTGTAATGCAACAACCTGTGGAGTCCATGCAATCACGCTAAAAATATGGATGTGTCAGAGAAAAAGAAGAAATGCTGCTGAGCAGAAGAAGAAGTTTGAACTCTTTCACCTTTAAGAAAGAGTTTAAACACGTGTATTATCATCTTCATCAACTGTATTTATTCACATTTATATTATTATATTTAAATGTTTGTTTGCTTTAAGTTTTGAGAACAATTTAGTTTTTTTCTTGTACTTTTGGGGTGGAGAAAAAAAAAAGGAGTGATGGTGTGAGAAAGAGAGAGAAAGGATGGAATGAAATAAAGAATGCAAATAAAAGAAAGGATGGCAGATAAGACTGAACAATGAAGGATGGGGTAAAGAAGTAGGGATGAAGGAAAAGGGAAGAACGGGCAAGGTAGGATGGGAGAGAGAAAAAGCTAGAAGCGGGAGGAAAGGAAAAGAAACTAAGAAAAAAAAGAGAGAGGAAAGGCAAAATAGAGGGATGATGGAGAGACTGTGGCAGAAAGAAAAAAAAAGAAGCAAAGGATGAAGCAAAAGAGGGTGGGAAAAAGGGATTAAAAGGAAGAAAGAGAGAAGCTGATTCCTTTGTTTGAAGAACAGTAATCAATATAGCAACACGCACACACACACACGATGATTAGGGTCAGCTCTCTACCAATTAACTTCAAGTTCTAAAACGACCCGCTGTCCACATAATAAAAGCTGTTCATTCCTCAGTATTTCATTTAGTGACAATTTAAACAAATAAATGACTGTTTTATTTTTTGTACAAATACAGAATTTTTTTTTTTTAATTTATAAAGTGTAATCCCATTGTGACTGAATTTAAATTTTATTGATACTAAGGCTGTCAAATGATTAAAATATTGAATCGCTATCAATCGCATAATTGTATATAGTTAATCGTGATTAATCGCAAATTAATCACACATTTTGTATCTGTTCAAAATGTACCTTAAAGGGAGATTTGTCAAGTATTTAATACACTCATCAACTTTGGAGTGGGCAAATATGCTTGCTTTATGCAATTGTATGTATATATTTATTATTGGAAATCATTTAACAACAAAAAACAATGGCAAATGTTGTCCAGAAACTCTCAAAAGTACTGCATTTAGCATAAACAATATGCTCAAATCATAACATGGCAAACTGCAGCCCAACAGGCAACAACAGCTGTCAGTGTGTCAGTGTGCTGACTTGACTATGACTTGACCAAAACTGCATGTGATTATCATAAAGTGGGCATGTCTGTAAAGGGGAGACTCGTGGGTACCCAGAGAACGCATTTTCATTCACATATCTTGAGGTCAAAGGTTTTTCCTCGCCAAAATTTAGCGTCAATTTGGAGCGTTATTTAACCTCCTTTGTGACAAGCTAGTAGGACATTGTTGGTACTAACTGATTCTTTAGGTTTTCCAGTTTCATATGATGCCAGTATCTTCACTCTAGTACTAAAAATGAGTGGTGTTAAAACAAATTTGCGTTAACGCATTATTATCATGTTAACTTATATTACTATTATGATCAAAAATTGTATATATTTTGTTTTCTAGTAACCCCGCTGAGGAAATCAAACCAACAACCTTCCCAAAACCTCCCCTCTCGAGCTGCAGCCCCACCATCTTCCCATGGTGCACCTCAACCCGCCTCCATTGGTAATCAATGGGAGACTGGTAAAACCTGATCACCAGGGACTGAGAGAGGGGATCAATAGCAGCAGGAAACTGATGTGAGAACGAAAGGAGGGAGGAAGAAAAGTGAACGACAGGCAGTAAAATTCCGTGAGAGAAAATATTTAGCCATGAAGGTAAAAGCATGAATATACAAGAACTCAAAAAAACAAGAACTCTGAAGGCAGCCTCCAGCCTTTAAATGTCTCTGGATCAAGAAAAAAGTTCCATAAAACAAAAGAGCGCTGGCGTTGTGGGAGGAGGGGGAGAGTCGGGGGTAAACACTGTCCTTACAGCAAATGTCAGGAGACAGAAAATCTGGGGAAATAATTGAAAAACACAATTAAGTTGATAGAGAAAAAAGATTTGAGTCCTGAAACGGTGGCTGCCCTTCCAACCGGCCCGAGTCCATCTGAAGGTTAAGTGTATTTTACTGTCTTAAGACACAGACAGGGGAGCTATCTACGCTTGCTGGGAACACAGCGCTTCAATTAGATGGCATGGGAGGGGAGGGAGGAGGTCAGGGGGCGTCCGCAGGAGATACCACAAACAAACTGGATACAAGTTTGTAAGAAGAGACAACACAACAAAAGCAAACTGATGGTTTTACTAGTAACTACACATCCTGTTGATTTTACATCTCTGCTGATCATCCATCAATCTTTAGATCCATTAACCTCCCTCACAGCAGCTATTACTTTCAGAGTTTCCCTTATGTCTAGAACAGCCAAGACCTACATCATGAAGCAGCAATACAACAACATCATATAAACATCCTATGTCATGAAAACTAGTTTAAAAAATGAAAAACCTGTTCTGAAATGATCTGTCAAATCAGCCTGGGAAATTACGTTCCCATACAACGAAAACAGCACTGTCTTTTGGTCCAGGAGATCGCCGTTCGTGTCCCATGTGAAACTAAAACTCAGTGTTCACTTATTTTAATCATTGTGTTTCTCTACTAAACCTAACCCAGTCGTTTCACTGCTTAAACCTAACTAAGTCGTTTTGTTGTGTTTTTTGTAGGGCTGTCAAAGTGAACGCGTTAACGCAAATTCCTTTTAATGCCACTAATTTCTTTAATACATTAACGCACATTGCGATGTCTTGGTAGTAGCGGGCTCAGTTTTAAAGCTAGAGTGAAGATACTAGTATCATATGAAACTAAAAAATAAGGAATCCATTGGTACCAACCATGTTATACTAGGTTGTCGTGAAGGACGTTAAATAATGCTCCAAACTTACACTGAATTTTGGCGAGGAAAAACTGGCATGGCCATTTTCAAAAGGGTCCCTTGACTTCTGACCTCAAGATATGTGAATGAAAATGGGTTCAATGGGTACCCACGAGTCTTGTAACGGATTATACATTTTGACAATTACAGTACATGCAAATAAACTTTACATCATGGATCAATACTAAATTAAGTATTAATTTAAAATTTCGACTTACTATCTAATAATTTGGACTCAGTAGTCATCCCTAACATTTCAGTTATTTTTCCCCTTGCCTTCCCAACATGCTTCACCACAGTAGTGATGCAGGACAGATGCACTTTTCTACAGCGACATCCACTCCCAATCACATTAACTTTGCTCCACTTCATAAGTCAGTACTAGTGCACGGAGGCACAGATTGGCGATATTGAAAGCCTGAGGTCTTACTTTTCTATCCTCTGTTATCAATTATGTGTTTGTTTCGCAGTTTAATTTACAATCCGACAGGTTTTTAATACAACCAATATTTTCGTCACTCTGCGGCTGTCACATTCGTGCCGTTAATGGAGCGGTCTGAAAAATGGCTCTGGATGTTAATTTCCCTAATGCAGAGACAGTGCACGGCCTCCATCACGCCACTTCTTCATAAAGAAGGAATTACTTTTATTAAAGCCACCGCAGCTTAGTCGCACTCTCCTCTCGCTCGCAGATGAATCAAAGCCATCTGACAGAATTAGATTTACACTCCGCCAAATGAAAAGCATTACAACTTAGAGTGAGAGGGAAAAGAAAATTATCTTCCCATCACACAGACGGAGAAAAAACAGGAGGCGCGAGGCAGGTGAAGACTACGGAAGATGATAAAGGACCATAACATCTTGCAGAACAATTAAAATGTTTGTAGAAACCCAACAAGTTATCAGGGGAATGAAATACAGATCATTTTGGAGATATTTCAAAGCTGACTATTATGTCAGTATTATGTCAATGCATCAATGCACCTGTAACGTCTTTTGTAGTATTGTTGGTCCAGTAAGTGGCAGAAGTAGCAGGTACGGTAGGTAGATGTACAAAGCTCAAGACTTTGACAAAGGAGACCGTGGTTCATGTGCTCCCACCGAGTAATAATGCTTAAACACAAATTTGGTTTAACGCCACTAATTTCGTTTACGCAACTTGTAATTATTCATTAACTTCTTTAAAATCCGACGGATCGTCAATTTTTCGGAGGTTGTAGCAGGCTCAGTTTTAAAGCTAGAGAGGCAATACTGGCATCATATGAAACTAGAAAACCAAAGGAATCCACTCCCATGTTGATAAGTGTATTAAATACTTGACAAATCTAGCTTTAAGGTGCATTTTGAACACAAAAACATTTTTAGATTAATTTGCGATTTAACAATAAATGCATTTTTTTTTAATGAAATTCTTTGTATTTTTATATCAAACTTCAATCATCTTTTCTTCCTGTAAAATAAAATATGACGTGTGCTTACGTAAGCTACTGCCTACCAATTTCAACCAATAACATCAATCAATCTGCAACTTTTAGCGACAAGAACAGTCCTCAGTAGCTCCGTATAGCGCTGCTTTCTAAGCCCGCCCGCTTTTTAGTCGTCCAATCACATGCAAAGGATTTGATTTAAATCCCTCTTGTAACTGTACACTGCTCAAATATTCCATTTCACTGGGAAATACGTCACAGTACCTCTTTTTTTCCCCGTGTGTATACTGTATGTCTCTACAGTACTGTGGGTTTGCCAAGGCGAAACTTGTAGGATGGTAGCCTCACCATGTCTACAGGTTTTTTTTTTTACAACAGTACAATATTTAATGGGACTTTTCAGAACTTTAACAAAACTTCTAAACGTATTTAAATCAGAATCAAAGTGTCGGCAGCTCAAAATTAATGTCCAAGTGCAAAATGTTCTCATTTTGTATTTTCAAAGTGGTACCATTGTGCTGTTTGTGCCTACCTCTCTTTCTTCTCCTTTTAAAAAAAAAAAAAAATCAATATTATGTTTTATATCAGTGTGGTAGAGAGGAGTGGAACCATTTTTCATATAAAAAATGCCATGAAATATAACTTTAAAAGAGAGTTGTTTCTCTGTTGGATTGCTGAGAAATGGAGGAGAAATAAGGGAAAAAGCTTGATGACAGATTTATAGTTTGTTGTGTCGAGTCTGAAGCGTTGGATCAATTCAAGACGTCTGACGGTTAATCCGACCTGATTAGACACAACAAGCAGATCTCTGCGGTGAAAAAGACAAATTATCTGAGAACTCAACATTTTCCTGAACTGAATCACTTTGCTGACAGTAAAGCGGAGGAAACAGCGGAGAACGGTGAATCTCAATGTAATGGACTTCTTTAAGACGGTGAAGAAGAGGTTGGTAGTTTGCTTTGAATCAAAATTAGGACTTCAGGACACATGTTGAGAAATCTGCAGCCTCTGATTTCAGTGCTTTGCCTTTCAATCATTCACTCTGAGGTGAAAACAGAGCTTCAAGCTGATCAATGTGACCAGTATTAACATCTGAATCTACCCAGAGGCCTGGAAACTAACTACCCCTCTGTCTGTCTGATTGTCTAGATGAGCTGGGGGATTCTGACGCTAACAATCAGTCGTGCTGTTTGACTCTTCGTCTGACCTAAATGACTTCATAAGGAAATAATAATAATGAAGTCAAACCATCACACTGTGGATGGTCGTCTGTGACAGGCTCGTGACTGGGAGCTGAGATAGTTAAGCAACCGATCAGGCCTGTTTTTAAACCAGTTAGCAAAACCGTCAGTCAGACAGCCAATCAGGTTGCAATTAAGTCGGTGAGTAATCAAACAGCCAATCAGGTATTCTGACAGTGACCGCCGAGATATCCAGCCAGTAAACCAGTCATTTCCATCTGTCATCTGTGATTCTCCATCCACGTCATGAGCGGGCTGCCAGTCTGTAACACACACACACACACACACACAAACACACACACACGGACACACTACCCCAAGGCCAGCGCTTTATCTTTGTGACACATTCATAAACCCTGACACACACACATACACGCAGACAATCACACACACCCTGCCCATCCCCCTTCACGTGCACATTATCACACTGTCCACTCAACCATGAGACAAGTGTGTACGTGTGTGTGCGTGCGTGTGTGTGTGTGTGTGTGTGTTAGAGAGAGAGAGAATGTGAGTGTCATACTGTGATCAACTGTTTAGGTTATAAAAGAGGAAGCACTAGCAGCTACTACAGCAGCGAATGAATGCATGTCTTTATTCTGTAATTGACTACCATTGTGTTCATACTATAGCATAGTGTTTGTGTTTTATGTCTGTAGGTTTTCAACACAAACGATCTGTATATCAGAGGAGAGTGTCAGTGAAGAACCATATTGATGGGACATTCAGAGCGTCAGTAAAGTACACAAGACTCGGTCAAAACCGAATATATGTCTTGACCGTGTTCGGTCAGTCTGTGAATTTGTGGCTAAATTGTTACACAAATATTCAGTGGTCATGTCTCCAATGTTAAATCCAGCGGTACATGTCCACCAGGTCCAGCGAGGACACCAGTGGACGCGCCGCTCCTCTCAACTGGCCATTCAAGCGTCGGCGTACCCTGTCGTTGAATGCACCTGATTGGTCCCTGGTTTTCTGGTTTGCCGTTTCAAACAGGAAACAATGAGGCAGCCTGCTCGTAAACTTTCTGTTATTCCGTCTAAACAATCCACCGAAATCTACTTCTGAAAACATTTTCAGCGAGAATTTTGTTCTCGTTTCATTTAAGAAGTAGATTGCTAGTTTGACAGCTTGGTCCAAGTTTCACGAGTCGGACGCGTCACGTATGCAAATTACAAACCCTTTCCAACTCGCTGCAAAACCTCCCACCATGCACTGGACGACTGGGCTCCTCCTGCTTTCCATAGCAAATGAATGGAAAGCGTTGAGACGCAGTCCATCTCTGGATCTGGTGGAAATGCGGCGATAGAGGAGCACTCGCGCTGGTGAGTAGAACCGCTCACACGCAACCCTGTAAACGTAAATGAAGGACTGTTCCCGCCTTTTCATTTACTCTGGTTTGCAAAGTAGCGATGGATGTACAAACCACTATAATTAAAATATTGATCCCACATCTGCCTCAATGCATTACATTAGTGCACATCTTATGGATTTTTATCTCTGTACATTGCACATATTCTCAAAGAATGAGAGAGAAGTGAGTCAGCTACCGCCACAAGAATAATCTAATTCTGTGGGAGACACTGTATACTATAATATAGTATATTATACCATGCTATATCGTACTACACTGTACCATAGCGTACAAAATGTTCTGTGTTCATACATACTGCCCTGTCCTACTATCTATCCACCAGAAATACATTCCTGTACATTAATAACATTTGGCCAATATCTTCCCTCTTCTGTGTGTAATATAATAATATTCCTACACACCAGCTGGGTCCCTCGCTGTGTAAAACAGAAGAGACACAATCATCAGAAACAATCAGAGCGCTGGGAGTCGCAGCTTCGACCATTTATCTCTCCATAAGTTCAATCTGTGCTGAGGAGAAATGTGATCTGACCCAGGCGACCTCCAGGCTCCAGGATATTAGATTAGCTGGGGAGGCTAGCGTTTCAGCTAACCAAATCACAACCGGGCTAATGACACCGTGAGGTGAGGGTCAGCCTGACCTTTGACCTCTGACCTCTATCTGTGCCGCTGTAGGACCCCTCACAAGGGTACGACTTTCCTTCGTTCCTTCCTCCAAACTAACAGGATGAGGAACTGATGTCGAATAGAAAACAATACTGCTGCAAGTATCTATCTGTGGTTTAAGGCTACATCCACACTAATACGTTAGTAGACGACCTACGCCCAGACGGGCGTTTAAGGGCCGTTTCCGTCCATACTACCACGCCTGACCATTCACGAACACTGGGCATGCGCGTGCCGGTGTAAACAGGAAGCACAGGAATTGATGCAAAGCGCTAAAATAAAAGCTTGCCTCCTGCGTATATAGGCAGTAGCAGCATTATAAAATGCAGAATTCAACTGCACAACAGCTACTAGCGCAGACAACAAGGTCAGCAACGCTTGTAACTCGTTATCCATGTTGAAATTAACCACTGGTGGTCGAGGCTGTCATTTATTTTTCTTCCGGAAAAGGTACATGTGATAGGGCGTGATGTCATGACTGATAAAACCCAATCAAGAATCTAACGTTGGTGTTTGCGACATCGCTTTCAAAGGTCTCCGTTTCTGTCCGTCCAGACTAAAACGCAAACCGGGAGTTTTAAAACTAAAATGGGGTCAGCTGTGTTTTCAAACGTCTCCGTTTTAGGGACGGGGGGGATGGGATTGTGTCCAGCAGGGACCTTTGACCTCCCTGAGGTCAAACCCCTCCATCAGAGGCAGAGATGAGATCCTCTCTCTCAGTGTTCCCTCTAGTGTAGAACCACGTTACTGTTCCACATGAATATGATCAGGTTTCAATGCAGCTGCAGATGTTTTGTGGTGAATTGAAGAACACTGCTGTTACCAGTGTTCTTATGGGCTGAACAACGGTCCAAAGACAAAAGGAAAAAAAGAAAAAAAAAAAAAAACACTGATATTCAACCGACAATAATATAGAATAGAGACAAGGAGCAAATCTTCACAACTGAGAAGCTGGAACCAGAGAATATTTGACATTTTCGATTTATAAATGACAATTGCTTGTAAAAATTTTTTTTAATTATCTGTTGATAGACTAATAATCTAATTGTACAGCTGGTACTTTATAATAACCAACATTTATAAATGGTATTTGCTAATGATTAAAATATTATTTGTAAATTTTAATGAAATTGTAAAACATCTATAAACATTACATAAACAGATATTTATAACACTTTGTTAATGGTTAATAATTGGTTTGTAAACCGTCTATACACTTTATTTGGTTGGCAATTATAAAGTTGTAACTGATGATTATAATACCTTGTTAAATGGTTAATAAATACTTTGTAAAGAATCTATATAACATTATTTAGATGGATAGTTAATACTTTGTTTGGCTAATAATTGGTTTCTGGTCCATCTATCTATGTAATGTTTATAGATGTTTTAATAACAAATTTCAACTAAACAGTTAGTGATCACCAGATCACCACCGCCTGTTTCATCCTGTTCACTGTGCATCATTAGTGTCTCTGCATTCACTGTCTGCGTCACTCACTTCACACTGTTTGTGTAGATGCTTTGGCAAAATGTTTCCCATCAAAATGTCATGCCAGTAGAGGGGTGTGCGTGTGTGTGTGTGTGTGTGTGTGTGTAGGGGGGGATTTGAGGAGGAGGGTGCTGTG
>CAKALG010028623.1:0-17184 GCA_916700815.1 Helicolenus hilgendorfi | reverse complement strand
ATAGAAACTGTTATCTGAAGTAAACTTGTCCTAAACTTCACTCCAACAGAAAATCTGAAGTACATCATAAGACAGTTTCAAGGACAAGTAAATGGGAGACTCGTCAGTAGTGGCTGTTTAGTTCCCCCTCCGGCAATCATTTTTGAGCTATATTATTAAGGGTATTGTATACAGTCAGTGATCTGTGGGGGGATGAGATGAGATGAGGCTTTGCTTCATATCCTCTTTTAATTAATATCATTATCTACTGTCCCCTAACCAGAACAACACACCCAAAGACGCACACCCGCATGTGCAGCCGCACCGAGAGGCTCCACTGATCTGGAGGGGTAAAGCCTGGTATACAAAGACGGCATCAGAGAGCCACATCACACAGAAGGAAAGCCATATAGTATTTATCAACCAACAAAGACACCAACACTCACACACTCACACACACACACACACGGGGACGGACCCAGTGATGCGCAGCAAGAATGTGATGTGTTTTCTTTGTCATGTTAATCAGTTCCTTGGGGGTTGGTTGCCACAATAAAGTGAATAATAAATCACATACCAGAACTACTACGTATAGATCACTCACTCTATTCAATCCTTCGCTCTCACCCTGCTCCCCATTATCCTGCTTCTTTTATTATTATCTCTCTTATTTCTCTCCGGTCCCTCGCTCCCTATTTTTTCAACACCTCCTCTCCTCTTTCCCAATTTAATCCTCTCTCTCTCTCTTTCCTCCATCAGTCATTTTCATTTCTACCTGGAGCTGATCCCTCACTCGGCTGGGCTAAGCGTATGGGTAAACAAGAGCAAGGCAGTGCATTCTGGGACATGACCTTTGAGTTGAAAGTCCTGTGAGAGGTTGACAAGTTTTCTCACAAACTGCACTCACCCAGGCAAGGACGTATTTTACAAGCAGCTATTTCTATTTTAATTTAAACTGTTAAATTGCTGAAAATAGATGAATTGTTTTTTTTCTTTTGGAATCTGTTAAAATGATCCGTAGATCGGAGGTTTTGGACTCAAGACCTCAGTATTATTAAAACACTGTCTTGTCTGCAGTAATGCATGTTTAATATCATTTTAATTTTAGTATCTGGCCAGGGGTTGATTTTATTAAAAGTTGATAATGAAAGATGATGAGAACATTTTGAATATTTAAAAAGACATTACATTCATGTTTCTGTTCATCATCAACTAACTTAAATTTGAAAGAATTTAATTTCCCATGCTATACAGGTGAGATCCTGCTGTATGAAAAATCTAATTTTATTTTATTGAACTTTACAAGAATGTTTGAACACAGTTGTTTTTACTCAGTGTTGTACGTAGTGTTATAACATACCCAGCAGGGCTCAACAATAAGGATTGCCCGATTTCTTGGGGCAAGTGAAATGCAATGTTGGGCAAGTAAATCTAGCAACTAGGGCTGTCAATCGATTGAAATATTTAATCGTGATTAAATGCATAATTGTCCATGATTAATTGCCATTAATCGCAAATTAATCACACATTTTTTACCTGTTCAAAATGTACCTTAAAAGGAGATTTGTCAACATCTTACATCACTTATCAACATGGGAGTGGGCAAACATGCTTGATTTATGCAAATGTATGTATATATCTATTATTGGAAATCAATTAACAACACAAAACAATGACAAATATTGTCCAGAAACCCTCACAGGTACTGCATTTAGCATTAGAAAATATGCTCAAATCATAACATGGCAAACTGCACCCCAACAGGCAACAACAGCTGTCAGTGTGTCAGTGTGCTGACTTGACTATGACTTGCCTCAAACTGCATGTGATTATCATAAAGTGGGCATGTCTGTAAAGGGGAGACTCGTGTGTACCCATAGAACACATTTACACTCACATATCTTGAGGTCAGAGGTCAAGGGACACCTTTCAAAATGGCCATGCCAGTTTTTCCTCGCCAAAATTTAGCTTAACTTTGGAGCCTTATTTAGCCTTCTTAAGTTTTCTAGTTTCATATGACACCAGTATCTTCACTCTAGTTTTAAAACTGAGCCCGCTACAACCTCTGAAAGATCGATTGCGTTAACGCGTTAAATAAATAAGTGGCGTTAAAACGAATTTGTGTTAACACCTTATTATCGCCTTAACTTTGACAGCCCTATTAGCAACTCACTTTCCCAATCGGACAGGTGGTAAAAAATAATTAAACACATTGTTTTTTCCGGAGCTGATGATGGACGTAGCTAAGGAGTGACATGAGCCATCTCGCTTCCTTCTCATCTCTGTTGATTGTTGCACAGGCCCAGTGCCGATCGAGCACTTGTGAGGAGGTGGCGGTGGGTAAAGACAAAGTTTATGAGCTGAAGGGCAAACGAGTATTTCAATTATTTAGTTGAGCGATGTAAGAGGATGAAACTCCAACTATGTTTTGCATAGTTTGCCGCAAGTTTGAGAGCATTTACTTAATAAAGATTAAACATGAAAATTAACTGAAGTCTTTGTTGTTGTTTGATAACTGCTAATAAATAAAACCATTTGTATAGGAGCAAGTAACTGATTTGATAAAAGAAATAGATTTTGAGCATGTAGATTTATGATACTGGTCGGGCAAGTGAAAAAAAACCCCATTAATGTTGAACTATGCACACTTGCAGAGGCTTACCTTGTATCCCTGGTTGATGCCATTAATAAACTGCTGAGGCGGAGGGTTCCATGTGAAGCGGATGGTCGTCGAGTTGATAGCTAAAACTTCCACTTCCTGCGGAGGTGCTGTGGGAACTAAGCACACACACACACATAACATTCAGCTGTAATGGGTTCAACAAAGAGGGAAGAGGATGAGTGTTAAGATACACTGGAAAAAAACAACCCATATACAGTAACAAACTTGGCCCTAAGTTGTGGAAATAAACAGTTTTCAGGGTTATGCTTCTACATTTTCAACATGAATCGCTTTCAAATACATCATACAGCGCCATATATTTCATTATTTCACATTAAGATTCAGTTCATTTTTTAATTAAAAATATCTGCTAGGCTTGCAAAAGTTAAATGCCAAACCTACACTGCAATTCTCTGCTGCAAAATGACCTAATTTCCCAATAAAATTCATCTCATCTATTGTATTTTGCATTCACGTGTTTTGCATAGTATCAGTTTGGGAATGACTAAGTGAGATGAGGGTACTGCCCCTTTAGTGACTGCTGCTGAACAATGACGGCCCATAAAGACAGCTAAAATGATAAATGAAATCTATTAAGCCTTTCAGCCGGTGACCTCAGGAGGACAGACAGTGGCCACAGAAAGTTAGATGACTCACTGGAGTTGTTGGTTCAGTCCCGTAGACGCATCACTCTCCCTTTACTGCAGCCTTGTCAACCTTTATTACCCACATGATGTAACGGCAAAATACGCCATGATTTATTGATTCAAAATTACAATGGATTAGATACAAGGATCATGACACTGGATTTGTATTAATACTTAACTTACAAAAGACACTCCGGCAATTTAGTATTGCACTCGCATAAAGTCGGAGGACTCACAGGAAATTAAAGGGCGGATCAATCTGCGTTCTGTTCCGTATTTTTCAAATGGTTTTTTTTCAACGCCCTCTCAGCCGTTGCAAAAAGCAGTGACGTAGGTTACCAAAGTAAGCTAATCGAAGCTAATCAATAAGGTTATGAATAATGTGAATGCTAGCATTAGCTGAGTCAAAGTTAGATGTGCTAAGTTTGTAAGGGGTGTACATATGTATGTATGTATACTCCTGCATTCTGCGACGTAAAATTACTGCTTTTGTGATTGTAGTCTGGCGGCTTTGGAGAGAGCGATATAGCGGCTTCAGTTCCCCGTCAGAGCGGCTGTGGACGGGAGTAGCAGAAAAACATAGTGACCACCTTAAAAAAAAATGAAATCAGTTGGAGTGTGCTCTATATTTAAAATATTTTCACAGCTCTACCTCGCCATCAGACAGCCCTTTCTGATGGAAAACTGAAGCCGTTATATCTGTCTTTATAGCCACCAGACTTCATTCACAAAAACAGTAATTTTACCTCACAGCATTTTGACACTAAAACATAAATACTTTGACCAAAATTTCAGTGTTTGTATTTGAATACATACGGAACACCACTCGGAGGCTACAGAATGATATATAAACCTAAAAATAATAATAATAATAATAATAATATCAATGGACCCGCCCTTTAAGCTCCCAAAAATGCTTGTGACATCATCAGGGTTATTTCTTTTTATCAAACTTTGGAAATTTCCCTCTAGAGCCACATAAGACACTATACAGTACAACTGTGTTCACAGCCTGCATAGTACTACTCATGGCAGGTTAACTGAACTACATATGTTAAATCAGTGGAGTGGCCCTTTAACTTATATACATACAGTATATAGAAATATATATATATATTTACTTGCTAATTTACTTTATAATTGTGGCGAAACAGCATTACTACACATCCATGTTGCTAACAGTCAGTAATAAACTAGGACTTTGAGTTTTTCTGAGTTTAAATTTGAATCTAGGCTCAAAGATTCAACAATAAAAATTTTACTAATAAGAATATGCAGTCAAACTAAAGCAGAATAGTAATAATTTATAGGAAATAGCATAATAGCAATAAGTCTGTTTAAAGCGTGTATAAACTCGGCAAAGGCATTCAGCATCCACCAGAAAGTGAGAAGACAGAGTGGTTAGAGATATAAGAGATTGTGGAATACACTATGTATATTACAGTGTATTTTTATTATGAAATGTAGGTTACTTGTTCAATTTTGAAAAACATCCACTCCGAGATTGCTCCTCTGTCTTTTATGTTTATTTTTCCATCTCGTCAGGGTATGTACGTGCCTCTACATGTGAATCTTTATGCGTTATATGGAATCTATCAGAGCAGCAGGTTAGCGAGAGGAAGAGGCTCCATGATAACGTTAAAGCCAGGAAGCGAGTGTGACTGTGAAATGTGTGAGTGCTTATACATACTGCATGTGTGTCTGCGGGCACATGTTATGGTGATTACACTGTAAGGGGTTTATGCTGATGCTAGAGAGCCACAGAGTGATAATGCACTGTTGCATGATGGGAATGCCCTTTACATCTCATGTTGGAGCCAACGAGGCCAGACGACACACAGACGCAAAGAGAGAGAGGAGAGTATACGGAATAAAAAACTAGAGAAAAGTGGAAGGGGAAGAGATAGTGAGAGAAAGAGAGCCAAAGGATGAGAAGACAGAGAGGGAGACGGAAGATTAATTGATGTTAAAGATGCTCCCCCCCTTCTCTCCTCTCCGCCATGCTGACTGTACTCCTGGGGATCGGGCTTCTAACCCCTCGCAGCTCACAGCTACAGATAAAACACTAAACTCTGTCCTCTGGGGGAATCTTAGTATGCGAGTATGCCTGTATGCGAGAGAGCGGGAGACGAGCACTGTTATCAGAGTCTAACACTGAGTTCAACCACATCCTCTCAGAGATAGTGAGAGAGAGAACATGTCCAATCCATTGCAGCCACTCCCATTAAACCACATTAGAATAATTAATGAGCCTAACTCCCTCTCCTGAGTCTATAAACCTGTCCTGAACTCTTGTAATAATGACTGTGAGTTTTATGTGCATTTGTGTGTGCGTGTGTGTGTGTGTAGCTCAACCCATCCTTAATAAAGATAATATACTGTTGGAATAAAAGTCAGGAAGAGAAGAGCACGTGTTTAAAGAAGATTTACCCCCGCGACCACTTGCTCTGATATTCATCCGTCTTTCACTACATCTGCACGGATTTATGTTTGACAGACTTAAAAGTGTGTTCAGCCATGTTTATTACAATCAACACACTATATCGTTGCATCATATAATATATTTATTGAGTGCTCGTTCCCTACAAACTCCCTGCGGCTCATCCTGCAGCACCCCACGGTGCTCCTTGGCCAGATGGGAGGTTTAATCCCTCCAGCAAGTCCTGGGTCGCCCCCAGGGTCTCCTCCCAGTTGCTTGAAGTTGATATGCCTTTGAGGGGACGCCTCAGGGGCGACTTTAACACAAGTCTGATCTGCACCAACTGGCTCCTCTCAAAGCTGAACTCCCTATCAATGAGGGGGAAGCCAACTAGCCTGCGGAGGTGCTGCCGTCTGTAACTGTGATCTCAGTGGTTGGATCACTACCCAATTACATAAAAATAGTTGAGGACAGTCTGCCTAATCACTGTTACACCCCGTTACCATTATAGAAATGTTTCTCTGTAGTGTAAACATAGAGATGAACGCGTCGACACAATTGCATCAAAATGTATCCACATTAAAAAGCAAATATCTGGGCAGGTAAAGCAAACGTTTTCTATAAGTGGAAAAGTGTGAGAAAGGGCATATTCACATGCTAGTTTTTTTTTTCTCACATCCCTACCAAGGTCTGATATGTTGACTTAAAGAATCTGTTAATCAGACAACAGTATGAGAAATCAGCGCTGTCTCATCTCAAAATTCGAATCATTAAGGGATTAACTATAAATCTATTTATAGGTTTTATTTGACCTCCAGGAAACACTTCAAAACACTCCAGCTTTGTCTCACACACATTTGCCCCCAGTGTAACATAATGACAAAGTGGGAACACGTGGGTGGGTATAATGTGGGATTGCCCAGATGTGAAGTCTTTTTGGTCCAGGATTTAAGGACTTGAGGAGCTTCTTTTGGGCAGTTAAATAAAATAATGTACATTGAAAGATTATACTACTAATACAATTATGCTGGAATACTTTCAGTTCAGTGATATGTGTGTATGCAGGGACTGATGACTGGCTTTGCCCTTCAAATGTGTTTGTGTGTGTGTGTGTGTGTGTGTGTGTGTGTGTGTGTGTGTGTTAACTCACCTCCCTGCAGAGTGTACTCAGTGACAGGGCTGCTGTAGACGCCCAGGCCGGCTCCAGTGAAGGCAGCCACCTGGATCTGGTATTGTGTCCAGATGATCAGATCTTTCAGCAGACAGTAGTTGGTCTCTGGGCTGCTAATGTTCTTCTCCTGGTAGTCCCCTGGCAGCCCTGCCAGACGGTACCTAAACACACATTCACACGCACACACACGTAAATATGTTGAGTTGTAGATAAACAAGTAAGCAAGAGGTTCAGCATAAATCAAAACACAAAGAACATGGATGTATAGTGTCCTTGAGCAAGAAAATAAACCCAGAATTGCTCCCGATATATTATGTATATACTGTATGTGTATAGAAGACCAAAGCCTCACGCCAGAACAACAGCTGGCTTCATCAATAAGGCCTGGGACCCCCACTGATACTGACTCTCATCTCGCCCAATGGACACTACATGTTACATTAATGTTAAGTCTCCATATCTGCGTTAAGTTAACACACATTTAGTATTATCTTTGCACATTGCACATATTCTTGATATTTTATACTGTGAACATTTGCACATTCCATCCTCTTTGTAAAACACAGCTCGTATCATTTTAAAAACAGATATTGATATTTCAAATTTTTTCATAATTCTATTTCTAAATTTCTATTTTAGTTATGATTCTTGACTTTTGCAGTATTTGCTTTTTGTCTTTATTTTCTCTTACTACTTTTATTGTCATGCATCAAGACTAGGGCTGCGACTAATGATTATTTTCCTTGTCGATTAATCCGTCTATTATTTTCTCGACAAATCGGTTAGTTGTTTGGTCTATAAAATGTCAGAAAATGGTGAAAAATGTCGATCAGTGTTTTCCCAAAGCCCAAGAAGATGTTCTCAAGTGTCTTGTTTTGTCCACGACGCAAAGATATTCAGTTTACTGTCATAGAGGAGTAAAGAAACCAGAACATATTCACACTTAAGAGGCTGGAATCAGAGAATTTTTGTTTTTTTTCTTAAAAAATGATTCATAGCGATTGATTGATTATTAAAATAGTTGGTGATTAATTTAATAGTTGACAATCGATTAATCGTTGCAGCTCTAATCAAAATACCAAGGCAAATGTATGTAAAAACCTATTTGCTTTGGACACAATCATATGTAATGAATGAACTTAATATAACCAAATGTGCTCATAGAATCATCCCAAGCCTGGTAATACTATAATACTAGTAATATCATACTAGTGTAAATACTACTGTATATACCGGAATGCACATTTTAGAATAAACAGAAAATTCACAGTCACACAGTATCACTCATGTTGGCAGAGAAACTATTCTAAAGGATTTTCTAATGCTGAAAATCGCTTGAATCACGTCTGAATCCCTAAAAAATAAAAACCTTTAATGCCCGGTAGACATCTCTGAATAGTGCACCTTCAAGGCCTTCGCTTTACTACATGTGATATAAATGTCCACTTAAAAGGATATATGACCCGACTAGACGGGGAGGTGTAATACCACTTAGGTATTGTACATATCTGATGGAGCTGAATGGAGTAATAATCCACATGTCAGCGTTTTAATATGGAGCCTATTCGGTGTAACAGGATATTCCAACGTTTCGCCGGCTGAGTCAGCGCTCTATCGCACATGCATGCTGTACAGTATACACACACACACACACAACAAACTCATACACACAAACAGATACACAAAGCGAGGGGGCGCCGGAGGCTGACAGGGGATCTCTGTAGTGGAGGGGAGATAACCCCTTTCTCCTCTCTCTCCACCTGACACACTGACACTCACACTGGGAGGAGGAAGAGGAGGAGGAGGAGGAGAGGAGTGAAAAGTGGGAGAACATGGGAGAAAGAAAGTGAGGATGTGCCAGCTGATACAACGAGGAGAACGGAGGATCCAAACGGAAGGGCAGGAGGAGGTAGAAGCTCTGTCCTATAAAGCTGAGATGATACTGTGGAGATGTGTGAGTGTTCCTTTCTATTTTGGACTGATTTCTGAAGTGGAGGCAGATGACTCACTAAACGAGGATAAAGACCTGATAACTTCTACTGCAATTATATGCAAATTTGGTGTGAGGCAGCTGATGACAGTTTGATTACACCCAGTGTGTCACATTTTAGGTAGACATCAAAGTGAAGGACAGTGGACCAAGGGCAGCCAGAGCATCTGTAAAGAGCACTCTGTGTGTGTGTGATGGTATGTGTGTGGATATCTGATAAAAAGGGAGAGGGGGTGACACAAAAATGAATATAAATATATATATATGGGCGCAATTTGCCAGGGGATAGGGGGGGATTTCCCCCCCTCTGGTCTATATATCCCTGCCTCTGCTGAATTATTTTTTATCTCCGGTGGTGTGATTAATGCTACTTCACCAATAGACCATATAAAATAACTAAAATAAAAACATTTTAGAATATATCTAAGTAAAGCTCTGCAAAGTGAGAACAGTCTGTGATGGAAACAACAATAAAAATCTGAAATGTCAGAGCTTGTGCTTGTGTGACAATAGAGATGACACGGCGTCTAGGTGATGAACGTCTCCACTAGAGATGTTCTGATACCACTTTTTCCTTCCCGATACTGATTCCGATACCTGAACTTGCGGTATAGACCGAGGGTTAAACATGAACAAATTCATACAGAGAATGAATGCAATAGAACTTTTTTTCATTGTTCAGTTTGTCTGGTACAGAGAACATAAATAAATGGAGCGAGGAATAAATAACAAATCTGTATTCTCTTAGCTGTCTCCTCAGTGGACAGCCTGTGTGCTAATTTGTCCTGCAGGGTGTAATATTCACACACCCGTACTACGGTACTGCAACCCCTTGAAACAGAAGCCTTACATACTGTACATATCGCCATTTCACTTGTTGGATTTTCCACTGTGAAATATAAACGGCTGACATTTTCCCCGCTCTGACTACGGTTACACTCTCCACTAGCACCACACTGTTGTAGTAGATGCCAGTGGCAGCCGTGATAAATCCAGGGCGACAACAGAGTGAAGGCTACTGTTTTGGAGCGGTGAAGAAGAATTGATTTCTGGTTAAACAAGTTGATTTTTTTCTGGGTTAATAAATTATGGTATCGGATCGCAGATATCCAATCCCGAATTCTGGGCAGTATCGGACGCATTTCCGATGCTGGTATTGGTATCAGAACAACTGTAGTCTCCACGCTGAACAGTCTGCTGTTCATCTCAGTAAATGTACCAGGGGTCTCCTCCATCCCTGCCTGGAGATGTGCAGAGATGTGGGGTGAAAGAGGGGCGATACGCCACAGATGACCCCTACACAGGAAAGCAAAAAGCTATATATTTTTATGCCGACAGCATGTTGTGCTATTACATTCTGTGATTATTTTCTATTAAATATTGAAGTTTATAAATAAGTGTTTTGGTACGACTGGCTGAGTGGCGCTATCCATGGTGCTGAAAGTTAAATTAGCATTTGTTTTGTTGTGTAGGATGTCATCCCCTATGTGTTCGCATGAGGAAAGGACAAGGCAAAGAGAGTGAAAATATTGCGCTACTTGATTAATTAAATTTTAAAAAATGGATTAAAATATTCCTGCAAATACAGTGGTTAAGTTCAATTTCTGAAATTCTTTTATTAAAGTTCGCAATTTATCTATAAATGTAACTATAACAGCTGCAAGAAATAGCCTAACAAGATCATAATATATTTCTATATGTTGTCAACTCAATTACAATATACATTTTCAGAAGTTTTCTCTAACCTAGGGCTGCAACTAACAATTCTTTGTAGTATTGAGTTATCAGAGAGGTTATTTTTTACATTTGTTTAGTCTTTAAAGGAGCAATATGTAGCACTGACAGCTGGCGTTTAAAATGGGTAACAGCAGTCCAAATTCAAAATACTGGAGCCGTGGCCCGTCTGCTCCTCCGGTGTGACTGATAACAGTTGGCACACGTTTTCGCAATTTGAGGGTTACCTTCTAGACATGACTATGTTAGCCTCTGGCAACCAGCAGTAGTCTGAATCACTTAACCAGCTGTCTGTCTCAAATACTCGCTGCCTTGATAACCGAGCTGCACACGGACCACAGAGAGATGTGCCAAGGCTTTTCAGGTCGGGTAGAATCTAACGTTATCTCAGTTGATCCAGTTCGTTAGCTTGCTTCCATGGCTGCAGAAGGCTGTGTTTACGTGCCGATTTGTTTCCTATGTTGCATATGGGGACATACTGGCTGTAGCATTGTTGTCGGAGATTTAAATTTAGCATATTTCCTTAATCTCTGATGAGAGATCATGTTCATTTTATTATTTATTACAGTAAATATGTTACATATTGGTCCTCTAAAATCTCAGAAAATAGTGAAAAATGCTTGTCACAATATTCCAGATTCCAAGGTTACCATGTGAAATTGCTTGTTTTGTCCGTCTAACAGTCTATAGTAAATAACCCGAGAAACAGCAAAAAGAGGCGTATTACTGATAAAGAAATTGTTGACAGTTTATTTTTTGGCATGCAACTATTCAATTATTACATGTTTCTATAAGCCAGTATAATTCCAAATGTAATGCTTGTTGTCCGTGTTGTATTTAAAAACTTCTATACAGTGCAGAGCTCCCAAGTCCTGAAAGCCAAATACTGTATGTATGTGTGTGTGTGTGTTTCTGTGTGCGTATGTACTGTATACCTGAGCACATATCCTCGGAGGACTCCATTGAGCTGCGGTTCTGGCGGAGGCTGCCACTGGACCATGATGGACTGGTTTGTCCGCCCACTGGCCACAATATTCTTCGGAGGAGCGCTGGGTGCCTCCTCCCTCAGCATCAATCTAACACACACACACAAAGAAAGAGAGACAAATGATTTTGATTAGGTTTATTAGGCATCTTGTAATGAGAACAGGAGGCTAAAAAGGAATTTATTTCCCAAGAATCTTCATCTCTTGTAATCTTGGGATCAGATTGTCTACAAACACATTATCATGTTTGTCAGTGGAGATACACGATGGGACGGAGCTGCAACTTATTATAGAGAATCATCTCCCAGCTTAAGCAGCTCTGATGAATTCTTATTGAATTCCGGGCTCATCTCTCTCATCTCTCGTCCTTTTCCACGTGTATCTTGCAATTTCATTTAATGCATTTGCTGTTCATATCTGGCTATATTGTTCATTTATTTCCAAACAAACCACCGTTGCTGCTGATGGAAGCATTTAACGCATCACTTCCAGAGCGCCAGAGGATTTCTCTTGGGAATGATGGAGCTGGCACCGGGTGTTTAAAACAACAAATGTAAAGAGCGTTCATGAACTTGGTTCGAGTTAAAATAATGTGTGTTTTCAGCTCAGAACAACAAACAGACATTTACTGTCTATTTACTGCTTATATTCTGTTTTATTTCTCTCCTTTTAACTTGACTAATGTCACATTTATACACCGGCAGTCTTTGTCCGGGAAGTTTCTATTTCAACGCTGCCGCAGCAATAGACAGTTGATCACTATTAGTTGAGAATGAGCAAAGAGCTCGTCTTTTTATTTCTGGAGAGACAGCGCGATCCCTCGCTCTCTGCCCTCTTCAACTCTCTTCTGTCTCTCCGAACCTCTTCCCATCTTCCCATTCGACACTTTGATCCCCTTCTCTGTTTTTTCTCTCTCCCATCTGCAAACTTTCACCTTTCCTCCATCACGTCCTTTGGCCTCAATTATTTCATCCTTCTATCTTTTGCTCATCTCCTTCTGTCCTCTTCACCGCTGTAAAGCTCCCCTCCCCTCCGTGCCCCACCCGTGATTAAAGCTCCCAGCCCTCTCATGGTTGGTAAAGCACACGGGCTGAGCTGGTCAGCCTCTGGCTTTACTGTAAGCAGCTCAGCTAACGTAATCAGAGCCATATGTGCTCACACACACACACACACACACACACACACACATATAAACACACCAAACAAATTTCTCCCAGCTTAAGACAGACTGCTACATCCGATGGTCTTTTCCCTTCCATGGATTATGTCTGGAGATTTACACCCCCCCCCTCCTCACTTCCCCTCTGTGCCCCACGTCTGCCTGAATGATTCTCTATGAGCTATCGAGCCATTAGCCGTGGTATGGCTCTCTGTATTTGTGTGTCTGAATCTGTATGTGCCTATAAATGTGTGTGCACATCTATATGTGTGTGTGAAAGTGAGGGTGTGAAAGCTGTTAGCTCGAGACTTGCGCAGGCGGATATATGGCACAGGCCAGTGGTTTTACAGCTGTGCTTTACTTCCATTAGGTTAGGCACTGTCAGACAGCACCAGGTGCTGCAGGCATACACATGTACAGTACACACACGCACACACACACACACATAGGCTAATGGGCCTTGTGTGAATGAGATGGGCATTAGTGTAGCCGCCTGGAAATGGGGTATATATAATCCTCAACTATGCCACTGCTTTTGACTGAAATTGATGATGCACATTAATGCACATACACAAACTCACCCACACACCCATACAGTGCTGAACAGATGCGACCATTCACTGTTTGACTGCAAGTGAAACACACACAAATGCACGCTGACACACTTGTACTCGATAGCAGAAACTCCTTGTGAATCGCTTTAATTCCCTCCCAACCATTTACGGGGTAAATATTTCATACAGTGGGTTCAGTATGAGGACATCACACCAGAGATTAAATATACAAACCCCAACCCACCTACTCATACACCACTTCACATCCACCCCAAAACACATTCAAGCATTCACACCAACATCCATACTTGTACTACATCCAAACAAACCAAACACAGCCCGTAACTTTGTCTGAACGCTGTGTGACACACTTTCTCTGTCCCTTGTTATTAAGGAAAAGAGGACATTTTCTGCAGGAGATTTGCATGTTTTTGTGTGTGAGTGAAAGTGTGTGTGTTTTGGGTGTGGGGGGTGTATTTTGTGAGTCCCTATGCTGTGGGAATTAGTTAAACTTTCTATCTGTGTCATTCTCCACAGTTAAATGCCCAGCGGCTTTCTCACTAAGTCCACATACACACCGACTGTTAAATTTAATGGTGTTACCGGGATGTTAAATCTGCCTCTATTCAAACAGGATAGTAACATTTAGATGCAGTGGGAATAGGAAATAGAGAGGAATAAACAGAGGGCAACAGGAATAAAAAAAAAAAAGTGAGAGAGAAAAACCAGATGAGACATGATTGGGTAAAACCAGCCAAATAGATTAGCTTATTTTCTTCTTGTTTGACACTCTAAGTCTTGTCTGCTTTAAATGTTGTGCTGTTTGCCCGAGGCTAAAAGCTGCACAAATGGAGGAGGCTGACAAACGAGAGTGTGTCCGGGAAATAGAGAAACTTTGTGCATTATTCTCACTATAGAGCTAAACCAGCTGAAGCACATATTTACTACTGAATATGTGCTTTATGTTGGTCACTTTAATAAATAATAGATTTGTAGTCACAATACCTGATCACAATGACACTTTTTACTACATACCAACAACGAAGCTTCAAAACTAGGGCTGTCAAAGTTAACGTGATAATAACGCGTTTACGCAAATCTGTTTTAACGCCACTCACTTGCGATTTTTAGGTTGTAGCGGGCTCAGTTTTAAAGCTACCATGTTATGATTTGAGCATATTTGTTATGCTAAATGCAGTACCTGTGAGGGTTTCTGGACAATATTTGTCAATGTTTTGTGTTGTTAATTGATTTACAACAATAAATATATACATATATTTGCATAAAGCAAGCATATTTGCCCACTCCCATGTTGATAAGAGCATTAAATACTTGACAAATCTCCCTTTAAGGTACATTTTGAACAGATAAAAAATGTGTGATTAATTTGCGATTAACTTGCGATTGTGAAAACTATGGACAATCACGCGATTGATCGGGATTAAATATTTTAATCGGTTGACAGCCCTTTTCAAAACCAATCAAATGTGACACTAGATGCTCTGTCATTATTAATAGAAAATATTTTTCATGTAAAAATAAGAAGTTATGGCTGAATGTGAATGTATTGTCTTTAACACAAACAAAGCAAATAAATGTTTGTGTATACATATGATTAAATGTGTGTGTGTGTGGGGGGGGGTAGACTGACGCCATGCATCAAAGCAAGAGGTCCATCGGTTTGACTAATTCAAGGCTGATTAGAGCTTTCACAAACAATGAGTAATCAATGGATGTAAGTGCCAGTCACAGCTGATTACCCTCGGTTGCTGAAAATAAACAATATTCGTGCAGAAACTGGATCTCTGTGTTTCCCAGGTGTTTTCCAGTAAAAGCTTAACATGGATGTGTTGCCTGGAAAGTGTCACAAACTGTACTAACAAACATGTTGTGTTTTGTCGTCTGTAACATTATTAACTATTTGCTTTTAGCCATGATGCAACTGGCATAGCTGCAATGTCAGTTGGTCGTTCCACCACTTTGGTCGAGACCGAAATATCTCAACAACTATTAGATGGACTATCATTCATGTTAAGCCTACTGACTGTGGTGATCACCTGACTTTACCTCGAGCACCACCATGAAGTTGACATTTGTGGTTTTCAGTGAAATGTCTCAACAACTGGATTACCATGAAATTTGGTACAGACATTCGTGTCCTATTCAAATTGAACTGTAACAACTTTGATGATCCCTGAACTTTTCCTCTAGTGCCATTTGTCCAATAGTTTTGCTCATGACTAAATTTAGTACCTGTAAAACTAATGACATTCCCATCAGCCTCAGCTGTATTTTATATTTAGTACTAATTAGCAAACGTTAGAATGCTTACACGCTAAACTAAGATAGTGAACATGATATACAAATAATTCCTGTTTAACATAGAAAAGTGTTCTCATTGTCACTGTGACCATGTTAGCATGCTGTCGTTAGCATTTAGCACTTTGGGGGTGGCGGTTAGGTCAAATTATTTTGGCTAATGGAAGCGTAACATTTCCATCATGGTTTTGTTTTATGTTAAAGGTGCTAAATAAGGGATTAGAAGCATTTCTATTGCCTCTCAAAGGCTCTCAACATGGCGATGGCAAACCGGTGGCTAACGGTGCTAACAGTGCAAACAACAGTGAAAGTGCTGACAGAGATAACAATGTTAACCTGAGGGGGAACTGGAGGGTGGGTGCTACGCTTCCGCATCAACGCCGTCGGTCGGTATGGCATAATCAGCTGTAACCACTGTATGAGAGCAGTGCAGTGAACGGACATGCACTAAAAGGTACGCACGGCCGGCCTAGCGATGTAAACAAAGCACACAGAGAAGCTCTGATTACAACACATATAGAGGAAGAGTGACTTCATTCTCTGCTCAGGTAGATATTACTTCTCCATATCTTTACATAGCAACTGTTTACTGCTATATTAATGCTCTGTATATCAAATTTAGCACCTTCAAAAGCCTGCCTGGTCTGACATTTTAGTATAACAATAATAGACCTTTCCTTTCATGTAAAAAAAAGAAGAGTTTTCCTACAAAGAAAGGCTGGCAGGAATATACATCTTAAAAATTGCTAAAGGTTGACTTGAATAAGAAGCGTATAATGAATGTATAAAATAGCACCTTCATCTATACGTGTTAGTTGATCCTTACCTGCTTTTTATCACATATTGGTCCTTTTTGTTTAATTCACGATATGTCTTATTGACTGGCTTGAAGTTAAGATTACTTGAAGGGCACAGCAGATGCTGGCCTATTCAGTGAAAATAAAGGCTGACCCTGTTATTTTGCAGGTTAGTCTAATAACTCTAATGAATGGTGAAAACACCTACAGTAACATCATGATTATAAAATGTAGTAGCTTTTATAAAATTCCTTTTTTATTAAATCTGTTAAAATAAAATCCTTGCATTGGCATGAGTGGGGTTCAAGGTAGAGGCCTGAAGCTATATCGTTCTCTACCATAAGAAAACCTATATTTTCCATTTCATTCAATAAGTAAGCTTATAATTGTGTAAGATTTAGACATCAAGGAAAGTTCATTCATGTATTTGAGTTAATTTACTAAAAATATATTTACCATATTTACACAGTTAACTATTTACATGCATGTTTAAATATTTTCATTTGTACATTTATAGGTGCTCTGTACGATATCCAGAGCATTAATACGGCAGCAAACAACTATTTGCTACGTAAAGATATAAAGCAGTAATGTCTACCTGAGCAGAGAATGAAGTCACTCTCCCTCTGTGTGTGTTGTAATCTAAGCTTCTCTGTGCTTTGTTGACATAGCCGGGTCGGCCGCACATGCCTTTTAGTGCATGTTTGTTCATGTGAGCGTGTCCCACTAGCTAGCTCACGGCTGCCGCTCCGCACTGCTCTCATACG
>CAKALG010028622.1:0-12963 GCA_916700815.1 Helicolenus hilgendorfi | reverse complement strand
CTCCTAACTCATTACCAGCCCTCTCAATACTCCTGATAGATCGATGATTATTTGATATTAAAAATGCTCAGCACCGCGTTGAGATATGGTTTTAATACTAAAGCTCAGGAGGCAGATGGACAGCCCGAAAGATGGATTAAACAGCTGAGATATTCCGCCTGTGAGTCTCATAGCAGTCTAATGAGTTTGTGAGTGGCCAGAGGGAAGGCGAGGTCATGGAGACGGGGAGGATTTAATAAGACCACCAACAGAGAAACAGGCAGAGATGAAGAGCTGCCTTTTGTTTCACCTCCTGAACCTCATTATGGAAATAAGCCACATTTCTGATTGCTTTGCTGCATATGTATGTTGTCCCTGCATACATACATACATACATACAGGTGTGTGTGACTACAGCTGATGACTGCAGAGAGAGCCGGACCTGTAACTCGTTTACTTCTGGTTGGTTCTCCAATGCACACTTAACCAGGATTTTATGGTTTCATAAAAACAGATGAGTCGCCAACAAACACACAGAGCACCATTTTTAGATTTAATGAGTCTCTTTTGGCTCGTTAAAATAGTTATCTTCTGATATAAGTACAGTTGTGAGTGTAAGCAGCAGCATTACTGTATTAGTAAAGGTGTTTTGGTGTAGCAAGACTCAGAGGTTTGGACTCGATGAGTCAAATTTGATGACTTTAGATGAGATAGATTTGCAACTTGACTTGGATTTAAACACCAAGGTCTCGTGACTTCACTTGGACTTGAGCCTTTTTACTTGAAAATACCTTCCCCCCTGGCAAAAAATTAAAAAGTGTGTGCAGGAAAACGATTAACTGCCCAGACTAGGATGTAACTCCGACAGCGTAGAAGATGTAGGGTTTATTTACTTTACTCTTATTGATTTGTTTGGGAAGAGGAGTTACTGAACGAGAATTTCTATCTCGAACAAACTGAATTTCTATCTTTGTTTTTTATTGGTGAATGCCCGAAAATTGGTGTTATTCTTTTTTTGATGAACTCTGGACTTTTTATTTTTTGGTGAATATTATTGGGACTAGCATTTCATTATCTTACACTTAATCCCCCAAATCCAGTTTTAACCAATCCGACAGCACCCAATACGTTACGTTAGTGAGCGCCAGTTGGTGCTGGTTACTCTGTTGTTAAAATGACATTACATTTGGTGGCGAGCGCATTATGACTTGTTAAGGACTCAAAACTCAAAGTTTAGAACTTGGGACTTGACTTGGGACTTGACTCAAGACTTGCCTGTATTGACTTGGGACTTGACTTTGGTCTTGACTCGAGACTTGCCTGAATTGACTCGGGACTTGACTTGGACCTTGACTTGGGTCTTGACTCGAGATTTGCCTGTCTTGACTTGGGACATGATTTGGAACATGTCTTGGGACTTGACTCGAGACTTGCCCGTATTGACTTGGGACTTGACTTTGGTCTTGACTCGAGACTTGCCTGTATTGACTTGGGACTTGACTTGGACCTTGTCTTGGGTCTTGACTCGAGACTTGCCTGTATTGACTTGGGACTTGACTCGAGACTTGCCCGTATTGACTTGGGACTTGACTTGGAACTTGTCTTGGGTCTTGACTCGACTTGCCTGTATTGTCTTGGGACTTGACTTGGGACTTGACTTGGGTCTTGACTCGAGACTTGCCTGTATTGACTTGGGACATGACTCGGGACTTGACTCAAGACATCGGTCATTAATACAGTCATTAATGAAACTCTAGTTGTTGGTAATGCAGCTTCTTTACATGTAAAGCACCTCCTTACTATCATAGTAGCTTCCCCGACAATAGCAGTAACAATGTACTACCAGCTGTTTAACATAAACAAATAACCCTCAAGTAAACGCACTGTCCCACTTTCTCTCCTTCCTTTCCCCAGACAATCCCGTCAGTTGACCTTTGACCTCGTCCTCACTAGTAGGCCAGTTCATTGTTGGAGTTAAAGGTCACGACCCTCCAGTGATCCCTTTCCCCTTTTCACTGTGGCAGCTTTGTGTCCCAGATAATGTTGGTACAAGTGTTCCCTTGTAAACATGAGACCCTGTGTAGAGTCATAGAGCCAGAGGTTACACACTGTTGACAGTCCTCTGTGGGTTTCTTTGTCCAGCCGAACAGAAGACCAACATCCTTAAAACTCTGGTGGTGGTTTTTATACCAGATGCCTTGAAAATGAGCTCATTACTGTAACTCAGCGATGTCGGAGTGTTTTGGGGGTTTTCAGGGTTGAGGCTCATATTGGTTTGGATGTTAAATAAGTGAATAATATGAAGCACAATCAGGTGTTTCAGTATAAGAAGATAATGAACACAGTCTTGTGTATTTCGGTGTAATATGTGTCAGCTGTTTAATCCAAAAGTACTTTTATAGTGGTTAAATGTAACTAAGTACAGCTACTGAAGTAAGGTACTTGTACTAGAGCTGCAAAGATGAATAGATTAGTTGTCAACTATTAAATTAATCGCCAACTATTTTGATAATCGATTAATCAGTTTGAGTCATTTTATTAAGGAAAACAAGTCTAAATTCTCTAATTGTAGCTTCTTAAATGTGAATATTTTCTGGTTTCCTTACTCCTCTATGAGAGTAAACTGAATATCTTTGCACAAAACAAGACTTTTTATGACATTTTATAGACCAAACAACTAATCGATTAATCGACTTTAAGTATATTTTGAAGCTAATACTTATGTACTTTTACCTAAGTTACGTTTTGAATGCATGACTTTTACTTGGAAAAGAGTATTTCTACAATGTGGTATTAGTACTTTTATATTTTAAAAGATCTGAGTCCTTCTTCCACCATACATTTTTCATTATACCCAGTAGGTATGGGTATTGTTTGAAATTGTTTCATGATAGAGCAAATACAATATGCGAGTTTCAGTACAAATACCAAAACAATACTATTTTTTTTTTTATACCTAACTTTGAGAAAAACAAGTTTTTCTAAAGAACCCTGTTTTATTTAACAAGTAAAAGCAAACTTCTCAAAGGTTTCCGAATAAAATTCAGTCTAAAATTGGCTGAATGTTTATTGATCTGTTTTAAAAGACTAAGTAAACACCTTTATATCTGATGTATATTTATTCCGCTGTGCCATAGAGCTCCATTTGTTGTCCAGAAACTATTAAAAACACATCAGTGAGCTTCACTGTTGAAATGGCTGACATGATACTTAATTGGATTAATCTGCCACTGAAAATAACAAATGCACTATTTCCTCCTGTTTGTTTGATTAAAAACTACAGTGAACCAGCTGTTTTAGGACATTACTGAGACTTTCTTAAAAACTAAACTTTATATTAGTGTTTTTAAAGCTGTACTTCCTCAACAGGAACCAATGAATTGACATTTATTGCACTGAACTGCACCGGTAAGTCGAATTAAACACCACAAAGTCAAACCACAATGTCATCATACAGTCACAACATGATTCTGCTGACAGATTATAAATCATAATCTCATCTGTGTTGCAAGGTTAGTCTGTTGTATCAACATCCACGTGTTGACTGATGAGAATCTCATCCATGTCGAGTTTATTCAGGGTTTCTTTCTTTAGAGTTGTTGTTGTAGTAGTGTGAGTAGCAATCGTCTTCTTGCCCAACCTTGTTTCTTCATCTTGGGTTTTTGTGTTCTGTGGTTGTCCTGCTCCGGTATGGTACATTATAGTACAGTACATGTGAGAAGGGAAAGCCCCTATGGTCTCTGAGGAACTCTACATATCTCTGGTATGACGTAGCAGGAGATAATGAAGAACAGACGTACTTCTCTGTACCTCTGCAAACAACCGATGACCTCTGCAGGAAGCTTCTTCTCTGATTCTCTCCTTCCTCTGTCTACATGTCTGTGTTTCATAACACGGGGTTGGTCGTGGCTGCAGGATGATGTGGTACGTTGTTTAAAATAATCTGAATTTTCGTACTCAAGTATAAGTTAAGATAAGATAAGATCTGGCAACATGTCAACATCATTAAAAAGACGTCCGAAGGTTTAAGAAACAGGATTAGACAGGTAATAAACAAACATCCGGGTTAATCAAACTTTTTTGGAAGAGAAGACAAAAGGCCAACAATACAGTTACAGTTTACAGACTGACTTCATGGCTCAACTTTGACCTAACATGCTCGCCGTAGTTGTGTCATTTTTGTGTCAGATTTCAGCTATTACTTTGGTGGGTACAATGTTATTATAACTCATAAAACTAATGGCCAAAACTATGACAATAAGAGTTAGAAGTAACCTGCAATTGACTATTAATTATCTAATTTTAAGACATTTGAGGTTGCTTTTTCGTGTGACAGATTTTACTGCATTATTTGATAATATTATCGAAGAGTTTTTATTAGTTTTATTATATTTATATTCAAATATAAAATGCTTTGTTTTTCTGTTTTTGGTATTAATTGGCTTTGCATATTTTAGTTATGAAACCATATAACCATGTAAGCTACCATTACAGTACCTACTGGTTTGGAGATAACCTACAAAACTACCTAACTAACTAAACTAAAAAGTACTCGACTTTAGCTGCAACGATTAATCGATTAGTTGTCGACTATTAATTTAATCGCCAATTCTTTAAGAACGAAGTCATAATTCTCAGATTCCAGCTTCTTAAATGTGAATATTTTCTGGTTTCTTTACTCCTTTGTGACAGTAAACTGAATATCTTTGAGTTGTGGACAAAACAAGACATTTGAGGATGTCATCTTGGACTTTGATTGACATTTTTCACCATTTTCTGACATTTTATAGACCGAACAACTGATCAATTATTGGAGAAAATAATTGACGGATTAATCAACAATGAAAATAATCATTAGTTGCAGCCCCTCTCAACACTTTTCAGAGTTTTTCTTAGTTTTATTTGCTATATTCCATCATAAACTGCTTTGTTTTTCTGTTTTTGGCATTACATTGTGCACACGTTTAGTTCCAGGTAGCATTAACAGGTCTACCTGCTGTATTATTTTACTCCTCTGAGGATTTCCGCTATAAGAAACACATAGAGAGCACATATATTGCTCTCTTCCTGTTCCACTTTGTAGCTCCTAACCTCTGCTGACTCATTCCAGCCTTCCTGCTCAGACTTTGTTTACTGGCTTTTCTGTCCGAGGATTATGGGATTTCGCTTTTTCTCAATGGACCCGATGAAACATAACACCACAGACAGCAGAATCAGAGTCAGATGCCTGAAAAATGTGCTCCCTGCTGTGTGACGAGACGCATCGGTGTGGTCAGGCATCGCGTTTTCATGACACGCCTTCTTATTCCTGCTTTCATGTATGAAAGCGAATCGTCTCTGTTTGTAGAAATCCTTGTTTTCCCCCCCTCGGGATACGACTCGAGTTAATTTTGATGTCGGCAACACAAAGACAAGAAGTCTTTGTTTCCAGCATTGGCATGCAGCTGTTTGCCAGTGGCTAACACCGAGGAGGAGCGTTCAGCGGCATGTTGATTTTCTTTCTTTATCATCAAAGAAAAGGAGCTCTTCCAGGAGTTTCCCATTGACCTGAAGTGGGTAACCAGTGATCTGCTCCATGGAAACTAATCACACTGGGCTGCTTATTGATTGGGAAGTCTTTTGGTCTCTTTCTTTAAAAGAGTACACCGAGACTTTTAAAGAATGTAGTCATTAGCCTTTCACAAACCAAAGAGATGTGTGTGTCCCCTGTAGGCTGTTGGCTCCAGTGCTCCACGTCAACAATGTAATACTCTTATAATGAGTCATAGTAGGTTATTAATAGAGTTTTCTAAGAAATGATGAATGTTTAATTGTTCAATTTGAATACCTGTAGATTCACAAGCTGTTAAAATGATCTAATATTGCGTTTAGCTGCACCACAGAGCTCAAACAAGCTTCCAGAAGATGTGACTTTGACTAACTTTAGGCCTAGGTTTAAATCTTTGAGGGACTCCAGAGCCTTAATCTGACCCTTAGGCGACTCTTAGTGTCCATCCTGAACTAACGTCCATTTATTTTTCAGGTTTTATCTTTTTTTAATGAGATAAAACCAATGTCAATTGGTTAAAATATCGCACATATGTTCAAAATGTACCTTAAAGGGAGATTTATCAAGTATTTAATACTCCTATCAACATGAGAGTAGACAAATATGCTGCTTTATGCAAATGTATGTATATATTTATTATTGTAAATCAATTAACAACACAAAACAATGACAAATATTGCTCAGAAACCCTCACAGGTACTGCATTTAGCATAAAAAATCTGCTCAAATCATAACATGGCAAACTGCAGCCCAACAGGCAACAACAGCTGTCAGTGTGTCAGTGTGCTGACTTGACTATGACTATGACTATAGAACCCATTTTCATTCACATATCTTGAGGTCAGAGGTCAAGGGACAGTTTTTCCTATACTTTTAATTTGTAATTGTATGTCTCGTGCAGAATATATATAAACAATACCCATCTCTTGCACACAATTGCCACATGATGATGGATGATGTAAATGTGAATTTATGTTTGCATGAAGCAACAGAGTCGATCCTCCAGAGAGGCATGTGTGTTTTTAGAGTCACAGTTTCTATCATTGCAAGACCACTTAAAGCAATGGGAAAAAAAAAAATCAGATGTAGACTGGTCATCATGTAGCCAAGGTTTACAGTGTGTGTGTCCCTGATTTGTCTTGTGATCGTATCAAACTGCGTTAACTGACATCAGAGAACCTTGTAAAGCCTCCGTAAACCTTCAAGAACACATTAAGGTCGGAGCACAACACGTATTAACGTCAGCAAGATTAAATGTCCAACTTCTCAGAGCGTGTCAGATCTACCCAATCTACCCCAAACAATAAAATTCAGTTATTATCTGTCTAATAGCTAGTTTGTCTGTCCGGTTTAACTGATTGGAGCAGCACAATGTGCTTTGTGAAGGCTGTATTTTCCCTTGAAGTTTAACTTTTCTCTACTTTGTTCAAGTTCACCCCTGTGTGAATCTCCTCTGAATGGTAAATGACTGCTCATGGTCACAGAGGACTGTTGATCAATGTTGTATTTAGAGCAGAGTTTTTATAAACAGTGGGTTTTCTGGTGGATCCTAACAAGACAAAGCAAGAGTACAACGTGCCATGCATTTATCATCACTGTTTATCTCTTATTAAAGGTGATTTTATGTCATGAATATCCGTACAGTCTGGGTTATTTATATCAATGTGTCCTCTCTGAAGCAGCAGGACGGAGGTTGTTCTATTAGTGGAACATAATTTGTCAAAAATAGAGATTAATAATAACAGAACAAAGACTCATAGTTGTTCCTTTACATCCCAGATACTCACATAATATCATACAGGAACTGTTTTCTGTGTTTGTCTGTGTGTTTTTTAATGATTATTGAAAAAAAAAAAGTGCTTCCTAATAGATAACAAAATTCTGCAGTTGCATTTTTTGTTTCTCCTGACGAGACAAATTGTTTGACTCGCTGCCGACGGTCAGCACAAAACGTCTTGTATTTATTAGTCACTCACTTCCTGTATCAATCTAGTGTACTCTTGCAAGTTTCTGAAGATCGCCCACCTTGCCTATCCATCAAACTGAGCCGTATCCGTCACATCAGAGCTGGTCAACAAAGAGCCATGTTGGGTTTAACTCTTTCCCTTAGAGAAGCTTCATTTCTACATTTATATTTTTTCCGTGCGCCCCCTCTAAGCCTCGTAGAAAATCAATAGCACCTTGTGGAAAGTTCTCGACTCAGGTAATTACATTTGTTTCCCGCCGATACTCTCTTCTCTGTCTTCATGTGAACATGAGACCTTAATCCTCATAATCGGCCAGCAAAGGTTGTGAGGGAGCATTATATTCTCTAACACGGCTCCAGTAATCTTCCTGCACTCCTCATGTGTCAAAGACCTTTATTGTCGGGTTGTAGAGGGTCAAAATGCAGAAATTTGACTGAACACATTGTCCTGTAAAAAGCAAGGAAACCAGAGTATGGTTGCTGGCTGATAGAAACCAACAGTTAATATTGAGTTGAACCAACTCTTTATATCAAGAACTCACATATATCAAAGTTTCAGCTGTGTTTGTGGCCTCTATTGGGCCATAAAGCAATCCAGTAGACAAAAGGTATATTCCACTGAAAACCTGTATTTATTTTTTTTATTTAACGAGGGCAGGAACTAATAATACTTTTTATTATGGGTTAAAAAAATGTCAGAAAAATAGTGAAAAAAATGTTTCAGACCAGATTCTCAGGTCAAATATTTAAATGTTTTGTCCTAACCCAAATATATTCAGTTTATCGTGAATATAAAACTAATGAGAGAACAAAAGGAAAGCAGAAAATCATCATATTGGAAAAGCTGGACATGTTTTATTTGGTAATTGACTTCCGTGATTAATCAACTTTAAAAATAGTTGCCAATTTATTTTCTTTTTATCAAGAAATAGATTAAAATACTAATTGTTTTAGCTTTATATTGAATACTCACACCCTGTAGGCTTAAAATATGTCTTGTTAAGAAACAATTGCCTTCACATCCAGCAGCAACATTAGCATTCATTGAGCATACGTTTCCGGTTGGGCCCAATGTTCCCTCTCTTTTAGCTCCGTTTTTGGTCTCCACCAACTCCTGAGGAAAATATCTGGCTTTTTAGCTCCTAGATGTCTCACCATATTCACCAGCTAGTTGCTAACCTTTCCTGTCTGTCGTTTGGTGTTGGGCAGGCAGCGTACAGTCGATATAATAGTAGAGCTTCTTTGATATAAACAGGTGCCTTCTGCTGCTGAAAATGGCGTTGATTTTAGCGATGAGAGTGAAAGTTGAGGGCCTTAAAACCAAATCAACAAACTGAAAGAGGCTAAAACTCTGTCAAGTTGAGTAAAGCAATAGCGTTGGTGATAATTCTATGTGGTCACTGTGAGCAACCCCTTTCACATTGCACAATAAAATATTGTTCAGTGCGGCTCAAAGTTTTATTTTGGAGCTCTGGATTTAACGATGGGGCGTACTGCTGGTGGCCTCTGGCTCGGTCCATGTGGTCACAATATCCTGGCCTTCTGATACGATCTGGTATCTGTGTAACATATCATCTGTCTTCTCTTCTTCTTTCATATTTCCCCTGTGTACTCCACCCTCAACTATCTGAAAGATCATAATAAAAACACTAGTTAACGAGAGAACATTACGACCATATTTCCAGGCTTTGTTGTAGATTAGTTTTGAGTTTTAGAGCCGCTGCAGTTATCAAGCAGATAACAACTGAACAGCGAGAAAAAAAAAGTTTGAGTATTTGCTTTTGGGGTGTCATTTCCACGCCATGTAGTCTGTACTGACTGCAATGTAAACACATCTGTGTAAATATGCTACGCTCAGAGATAGTGGTGTAATGTAAAAAGTGAGAACGACAGCTTATGGTGGACAGAAGAGGAGGTTGATGGGTCCAACAAACACAGGTCTTTCCAACCAGGTAGCCGCTGTTCGTGTCACAAAGTGTTGTAGAGAAATTTTGAAGTTATGGAGGTTGTAGCGGCTCAGTTTTAAAGCTAGAATGAAGATACTGGTATCATATGAAACTAAAAAAAACGAATGAATCCATTGGTACTAACCATGTCATACTAGCTTCTCATGAAGGAGGTTAAATGACGCTCCAAACTTACGCTAAATTTTGGCGAGGAAAAACTGGCATGTCCATTTTCAAAGGGGTCCCTCGACCTCTGACCTCCAGATATGTGAATGAAAATGGGTTAAATATTTTAATCAATTGACAGCCATGGTTTCTGTACCTATTTGACTTAGTTTACGTACTTATTTTAAGGCCAACCATGATGTTTTTCCTAAACCTAACTGTGGCTGTTACAGGAGTTTTGTTGCGTAGCGTAAAAATGACACCTAAAAGGGCTAAAATGCGTCCTCATGACACGCAGAATGTCCTTTTAATGTCTTGCTATTTATACGCCTTCCCATGAGATCAGGTTCTGGCTATACAGAATTTAATTGTTATTAATGTCACATTACATGACAGCTGACTGTCTGTCAGTATGTCTGGCATTATATTTGTAATGAAATCACATTTTTGCATTCTGGCATTTGGCTTGTGTTGTGTGTTGTGTATGTGTGTGTGTGTGAGTGTGCAGAATTTAATTGTCAGTAATGTCACATTACATGACAGCTGACTGTCGTAATGAAATCAAATTTTTGCATTCTGACGCTAGAAACTAGTTGTGCTGCAACCAAAAAGAAGCATTTGGCTTCAATCTTTGCTGTGTGTGTCTGTGCTGTTAATGAATGTGTGTGTGTGTGTGTGTGTGCATTGTGGTTTTGTTGAACCAGGATGAGCTGCTGCTCTCAGAGCTCTTCAAAGACTCGCCATAAAACCTCTGGATCTCAATCGGATGCAGTACAGACTCCGCATTGTAATTACGTCCCAACACATTTCTGTCTACTGTACACACTCCTACAGTGTGTGTGCGTGTGTGTGTACACTGTATGTGTATGTATGTGTGTGTATGTGTGTGTATGTGTGTGTGTGTGTGTTGGTGGGTAGAGGGTGGCCTTTTTTGTTGTGTACAGTCGATGTCTCTTTGGGAGGTTTATAAGCTGCATGTTATATCACGTTAACATTGTGTCCGGGCTATTGATGTGTGTGTGTGTGTGTGATGCTGGTATGATATAGACACAGATGTTTGTGCATGTGTGTGCGTGTGTACTGTATATGTGTGTGTGTGTGTGTGTACTGTATGTGTGTATGTGTGTGTGTTCAGCTTATCTTCTTCATGCTCTTCTCACCAAGTTTCTTTGGTCTAAATTGGATGTGAAAGGAAATCCCATGTCTGCAAGGCTTCCACTACAGGCACAGACCTGTGTGTGTGTCAGTGTGTGTGTCTGTGTCAGTGTGTGTGTGTGTGTGTGTGTGTGTGTGTGTGTGTCACAGTGGATTAACCACACAGTCTGAGGCTGTGAAGGAGAGATTCACAGAGAAACACCAGCGAGCATAGACCAGATACAGAGGACTGGAGTTTAAGATTGATTTTTGGGGGAATAAAAAACCCTTTTAATTTTGAAACACAACGTGTTTGGCTCAAAGAAAAAGAAATTACCACCGTCGTTAATTAATCCTCAATTCAAAAACACTGATTATTACAGCCTCAGAGTGTCTGTTTCTCTTTTTCTTACAGCAACATTTCTGCATAATGTGTTTAAGATAAGCTTGATCCTTTTAGAAACGTCGGCGAGCAGAAAGGCCTCTAAAGACTTATAATAACAGATTGTTGCTTTTTAATTTTAACACTGTCAGTAGCTGGTAGTTTGTGTTTAAAGGAATACTCTAAATCTTCTGAGCACAAGTTACAAAACACCTGCAGTAAATCACCAAATGTGAAACTGCTTGTGGACCTTTGCTGGTGGGAGGAGGCGACTGTAGTGTATTTCACCATGTTGTGGAGGGTTTGGAACAAACTGAGCATACATATTTTAACAGTGGATAAGTGGATTACGCTGCAGGAGTCTGAAGAAGTCTCAATACCAGCACTTAGCAGGGCTGGGACAATTCACCTATCTCCTGATTCGATACTATCACAATACTTGGGTGCCGATATTGCAATTTATTGTGATTTTTTGTTAACTTTTTCAACACTAGACAATGGGAAAAAGTTGAATCATACACTTCTAGGGACTTTTAATTTGAAAAATATCTAAATGAATACAGCAAAAATGACATGTAATGTTTTATACTTCTGGTGAATATAATCCAATCAATCTAATTTCCATATACGTATTATCTCTTTATACATCCATGGTCAGCTCCATCGGGGCCGTTTGAATGCCTTTAACATAAATGTCAGTATATGGGTGCTCTACAGTCGTAGCGTCGGACAATTTGACCAGAGAGATGAGCGTGACGGCCGGCTCGACCGCCACGTTACCGCAATACGATAACGTTTCTTGTCCATGACAGACTTAGCGTGCAGCCCTAGCCGTGATGTCTAGCTCTGCTTTTCCTGCAATGTGTGAAACCCAAAGTGTTTCTATACTTTACTGTATATGTCTATGGATGTTAGGACTAGGGCTGCAACTAACACTTTTTATAATCAAGTCAATGTCAGAAAAAATGCAAATTGCACATCTTTATATGGCTTCCTGTTTCACCCAGCGGTCCAAAACCCAAAGATAACACATTAAGAGTGATATAAAACAGAGAAAATCGGCAAATACTCTCATTTGAAGTTTAATTTCTTGTGTAAAGGCAATATTCAACACGCGTTTGAGGATTCTGTCTCATTTTGTTAGATAAAAAAACTCTAACATATTTATTTTCTGCAGGGAAATGTATTGAAAAACGATCATATTGTTGGGTTCCAAGACGTCCAGTATATATCATTACAGCACTGGGACCTAACCCTAGTTATACATGTGGGATAACTACATAATATGCTGTATTCCTTGCATTAAATTGTGTTATTTTTGGTGGAGAAATTGGACAGTTTTCCAAAACCGCTGCCATGATTTTCCCACTTAAAAAAATTCAGAGCAGTGACAGCTCAGCGAGGAAGATATTCATCCAAGTTGGTGCCAAAAGAGTTCAATGCTGACATTTGAGTAGAAAAGAAACTGTCCATCATCCATTGCACAGCTTACTTTAAAAAAGGACGTCTGTCACCTGCTAGATTTATATTGAGCCGTGCCAAACCTCATGGAAAAAAAAGAGCAATTTGTGGCATTGGTATTGGAAGGCAACGTATCATGCATCTTTTAAGGGGAAACAGATGAAAATGCTGCATTGGAATAAAATAAAAAAAGATTGCTCAGTGACTGTTAGACCACATACCGACACTGGTATTATTTTTCATAACCAGTCTAACCAGTTTAGCAGCAGTTGATCCATGTTCAAACATTAGCTAAGCGTACAGTGTTGTTTCATAATGTTTCATCATTAATTGCACATTGTGATGCTGCTCTTACCTCAACCTGGCAGTCGCTCGCCTCCTC
>CAKALG010028618.1:0-15423 GCA_916700815.1 Helicolenus hilgendorfi | reverse complement strand
CCCCCCCCCCCGCGACCCTGAATAGGATAAGCGGTTACAGATAATGGATGGATGGATGGATGGATGATAATATGACAACAGCCTTTGTAGAAAAAACATGAGTCACTGTTGAGTCAACATGATCTCTTGCTTAAAATGACGTCTATCTGCTTGAGGTTACCATAGATGCTCTATCACATGACGGTCATAAAACCTAAATCACTGCTACCCTGGTGTCATCAGGTATTCTGAAAGAAGAATAGAGAAAGAGCAGTGTCTGTGTGACTGCTTTAAAAGTTGAGATGTTGATATCTTATAGCACAATGTCCTCTCAAATGCAGTGTCTTAATTTCAAACGAGCAGTCATGGGAGGACACGGGGAGTTTCTCTCCCTATTCACAATCATGTCTGAGTGCACTCAAACAGATGGCATTGTTTTGGAGAGTTTATGCTTCATGCAGAAATATTTAAGCCAGAGAGGATTTGTAAAGCTTTTATCAAAACTGATTTATTTTTTTTAAACATTTTTTATCTTGATTACCTTCCTTTATTGTGGCTGGCACATTCAGGCATGCAGGTTAATTCGGTCATATATATTCTCATGAGGTACCTGGGTAATTATCCTTCATAGTCTGCTGATCTGAACTGTCTAACTGTTGTAACTGTTTCCTTCTTTGTCTGTTTTCTGTCACCATTTCTACTGATTGTCTTTGAAATAAGAGGTATACTGTGCATTCCAATACCAATACTACCATACTATTTAGTATGCCAGAAAAATATTTAGTATGTCCCAGTACAAAGTATGTCAATTGCAGTATGCCAAAAATACCAGGATGTCCTACTACATTCGGTCATTTTTTGCAGTATTTTCTGGCTATTCTGACCCACAATCCTCTGCACAGCGGATATACGAGCAAGGGTCAAAGTCAAAGTTCAAGGCGCAATGTTATGAAGAAGTGGTATGTCCCATGCAGTATGTACTAAAAGTATGCGATTTGGAACGTAGCCATGGTCTTGCAGATGAGAATTCTGTTCAATGGACTCTGCTTGTGTGCACTGACCAATGACAATCAGTAGAAATGGTGACAGAAAACACAAAGTGCTAGTATGTGACGAGTTGGGATTGGAAGGTATTGATAGACCAGAGTTGCTTTACTCTGTTACAATCTTGAGGCACTACATCCATACACATTTTATTAAAAAAAATGTCCACTGCATCATGACAACCAGTTTTAAAAAGTTCTATGTGAAGCTGAGCTGCCTGCCGTGCCAGGTCAGTGTTTCATAAGTTAACCACGACTTGTGGTCTAACTTGTTGTGAGAAGAGGAAATGCTGATGTTGTCACTCTGTCTGACAGAGAGGGAAGACAGTGACTGTTCATTCTAATGAAAATGTTACTTCTCTTAAACACAACAAGCTGTTTCATAGGTATAAATGAGTCAGAGAGTGCAGCTGCGACTGAAGCCTCAAAATAGTTTAAAATATTACACCTAACAATGTGATTATATTGTATATTTAATAGTCAGGATTGGACTGCTGTAGCTTGTTTCACAGTTCCAATCCACTTATACTGGACTCTAGTGAAAGGAACCAACGTGTTACCCTCGGTTGAGCTGCGATAGAACGAGTGGTGAAGCTGTAATTGCGCTGATTATTATCTCTTGTCCCGGGCATCACCTCCACTGTGCCCCAGAAGTGTCATTTTCAGAATCCTCAAACTTGAGGCTGGAGATTACTCTACTCGTCCTCTGATATGAAGGCATAAAAAATAATATCCCTCGGCTATTTCCCTTGGCAATAGCCACTTATTTCAAGCGTGGGTGTTTGAGGCTCTGACACGCTCAGCAGACCAGTCACGTAAGGTTCAGGACTCATGTGAGGAGGAAGTCAAGTTTCAAAGTGGCAGATCTTGAGCGCTAAGACGTGTCATTTAATGTATTTTTTCTTTTTGCAAAAGACACAATCGTTTCACCCTTTCAGCATCTTTATCTCTTGCTGTAAAAAGCAGCATTTTTGTCTTGATGTCCACGCACGTTTTCAGCAGGCAGATTGAATTTACAAATACTCACCGCCATCTGAACTTGTGCACAAGTGTGAAATCAGATTTTCCAACCTGACTGACATCGTGAATGAAACTCACTGCATGCATCCGTGCTCTCTGAAGGGCCTACAGTCGTTTACCCCATTATATATGAAACCATGGATTCATCATCTCAGGAAACCATGTGCGCCTCTGGGGTAGAAAACCATCAATATTCAATGTATTTGTCAGGGATGCAGCATGTGAACTGCTAGATTCATTGAACTCATTGAATAACCATCAGATGTGGGCATGGATTTCAAATATTTTGACAAATCACGATTCAAATAATTAAAAAACACAACAATAGTGATATTTAATTCTTTAATCAAAAGACCCAGCTTTACCTCAGAGCCACGCTTAGCTAGCTACGGTACTTAGTGTTGCCTGTTTTGGTATGAATTAATGATTGAACCACAGAGTGCTGGGTGATGACTGCACTACCATAAAACTTTAATGGCCTGCATGTTTCCCCTCTTAGTCAATGGGCAGAGTGGCACAGAAAGGAAGCGCTTGTGCCTGCAGTAATCGTATGCCGCGAGCATGTCTCCTTCTTCTTTGGACTGAATGTGCGGGGCTGAAAAGGAGAACAATATACTCTGTGTGAAAAGATGAAGATGGATTCATAACAGTCTCCCAAATGACTCTTTACGCAAGTGAAATACAGTACGGATAACTTGGCATATTTTATACACTCAGCTCAGGCTTTTTAACATTAATAATAATATATTACCGTTGCAAAAAGCTTAGCCTAATTCTACGAAGCATATTACTACTTCAGTTTAGCACATTAACTATTTTATCTTTTTTTTAAATTGTTGTACCACTGCTTGGTAACTAAACTTTTCTCTTTCTGTGTAAAAACTAACATGGATTTCAACCTGAAAAGAGCTCAGATACAGAGAACAGCGCCTGATTTACTCTGTGATTCATTTTTGATTGGCAGATTCAGTAACAAGATTTATGTTAGCGGGTCAGGTCAAAGGTCACATGAGCTGTGTCGTGACAGTTTTTCCTTAGTATACTGTATATTTTTAGCTTGACCTTCTTCTATCATCCGTACATTCACTAGTTCCACATATAGAATAAATGCACCGGAGAGCAACTCATCACTCTGCTGTTTGAATCAGAGAAATTGGAGCTATGCGTCACATGTTACCTTCGTCAAGTGCTACACTCTGTGGTTCAGGAGGAGCTTTGGCAAGTCTGGGGAAATGACTGGAATGACATCACTTGAGTGATCTTTGCTTTGGTGTGTAGTTTGAAAGACATAGGTGTTAACCAGGCAGGGACTTTCTACTGATTTATATTATGGTAGGTGCAGGATCCAACACTCCCATACTTGAGACTAAAAGTCAGGATAACCCTCCTGCATCAATTTGGACCTTTCTGTTTTGTAATTTGATGTGGATGAATATCTACGATCTGATGTAAATCACAGGTAAGAGCAGCAAAAAGACTGCCTAAAATATTTTGCTAATTTATGTTTTAGTTTCTTTGGTAATAAAGTGAGGCTACCTAAAAACACACAGAAGTACTGGGAATCCCCCTGACTTGGTCTCTACCCATCAAAGTCTTGGTCTTGTCTCGGTCTTGATACACTCTAGTCTTGGTCATGACTTGGTCTCGGTTTATGTGGTCTTGACTACAACACTGATGAAAGCTAAGAATTTAAAATGATACCAAACAGTAGTTTACTGTAGTTTAGTAAAACTGAATGTCTAAATGAAGCCTACATAAGGATACACACCAGTTCAGATATTCAGTGGTGGGTGGGTAAATCCATGAGCTGATTACAGTTACAGCTGTCATTCAGCACTGGTTATCACATCAAAATATTAATTCTAGAGCACAGACGTATACTCAACAATGTTAACTAGATTTTGCCACTTTGAGTGCTACCATGTCTGGCCCACGGACCATCTTGGTGTTTGTGTCAACTCCAGTTTTCTCACAACCTGGCTTCTGTTTCTAACAATGGAGAAAAAACAAAACCTGTTTCTCACAGCATCAGAGTGTGGAAGTGCAAGAGCGCATTTTCAAAGCCTCATTCCTGAAGGATCTTTTGACCAGGTTTACAGTCTTCGAGTTTAAAGCTGGTGCTTTTAATGGCAAACAGGTTTATGCTCAAATGCCAAAGACGTTGCAACATTTGGAAAAGTTGAGCACAGCTCTCACAGTACAGGGGGAAAAGAGGTGTTTTCCATACCTCGTCCATTCACTCTCCTCATCCCAGCTCAGACTGAGTGGGCTCGTCCAGCTGGATCTAGTGACTAAGTCACCTCTTCCCCTCTGCTTTCTGCCCGGCTGCGTCACAGCGGGCCGAGTGTTAACAATATGGCTTTGTGTCTCACACCTGTGGGCAGTGGGACTCTGGGAGAGTAGGAGTTAGGGGCAAGAGGGCCATGCTTTCGTTCTCAGACTCAAGCAAGGCGATAGAATAACACCACAGTCAAGTCTTTGTGTAAATGTTGAAGAACTAATTCCAGCATATCTTATGCAATGGTTTTCTTGTACAGTCACATTGGAGCCGTGTGTAATTCAGGCTAGTGGTAGCTTTAATTGGGTGAACACCATTCCCCTGTTTACTGTTATTGAATTTGAAGGTGATTTTTTTTACAATTGCATTGTTAGAAGCAAGCAAACTCTTCATGTGTACCACAAACACAGTCTGGGAAGACTAATTTGTGGAGAATTAGTTTTGCATGGTTGGATAAATAGCTTGTTAATGTTTTTGCTTTGCAACAGTGGGTTCTGCAAGTAGGTTGTTGCAGTAAATAGCACTCAAACATCGGGTATGTATACAGTACAAATGGTTGTACATCCCCACCCAGCTGATTAAATGCAGTGTGCCTAGTCATTCTCTCAGACATACTGTGAAACAGATGCAAACACCCACTCATTCCACTTCTCTTTTGTTGTGGATTCATGCATTTCAGGGTATTTTTTTCTTTTCTTTTCTTTTTTTTCTGAGTCAGCCCCAAATAGTGAGTCACAGAAAATCTAACTTAACAATATAATATGTAGAATAGCTTTTGGATTTGGTTGAACTTTTATACATTTCTAATAGGGCTGTCAAAGTTAACACAATAATAACGCGCTAATGAAAATTTGTCTTAATGCCACTAACTTCTTTAGTTTTAAAGCTAGAGTGAAGATACTGACATCATATGGAACTAGAAAACCTAAGGAATCCATCAGCACCAACCATGTCATACTAGCTTGTTACGAAGGAGGCTAAATAACGCTCAAAACGTACGCTACACTTTGGCGAGGAAAAACTGTCATGGACATTTTCTTGACCTCTGACCTCCAGATATGTGAATGAAAATGGGTTCCCATGAGTCTCCCCTTTACAGACATGCCCACTTTATGATAATCACATGCAGTTTGGGGCAAGTCCTAGTCAAGTCAGCACACTGACACACTGACAGCTGTTGTTGCCTGTTGGGCTTGAGTTTGCCATGTTATGATTTGAGCATATTTTCTATTCTAAATGCAGTACCTGTGAGGGTTTCTGGACAATATTTGTCATTGTTTTGTATTGTTAATGGATTAATGGATTAATCATGGACAATCATGTTATTAATCACAATTTAATTTTTTAATCGATTGACAGCCCTAATTTCTAACTTGTCTTTTGCTTAATTTCTCAGATTCCCATGATCCCCTGTGTCTTGGTCCCAATCTAAAGCTCTCACAACGACCTCAGGCCCCACCGCCGACCTCAGTCATCTTTTCACCCGGCGCTATTATCGACATCTCAGAGAGGATGTGAGTAAGAGAAGGACTGAGGGAAGAAAACCTCAATAAGTTCGACCAAAAACAGGAACTGGGGATCACATGGCTGCTATGGACCGACGGGTCAACTGATACCGGATCACACTGGCTTTGCTTGGAAGTGTAAGTCTTTTTATTAATCCGTCTGACCACAGACCAGGTCAATTCTGTTTCAGGGAATCAATTGAAATTCAATCCATTAATGGGAAATAATCTAATAATTACAGTGTCTCCTTTCCAGATTGATTGTTTTGACCTTAATTATGCAGCAGATAGTGATCGGAGACGTGTAAACAGGATTGAGAAGATGAGCTAAAGATGCATTCCCAGTGTGCATTGTGGTGTTTTTGTGGTGTGTTTTGCAAAGCCTATATGAAATACAGCGAACATCTACCAGACAGTACAGCTTCATCCTTTTTACTGCCTCTGTGTACTAAGGATGTCTGCCATTATGGCTGTTATCTCTGAACCCAGAATCTAGACATTCATCTCCTCCAGCTCCAACTCCTCTCGTCTCATCCTTCCTCTCCTCTCTGCTGCCACACTTCACTGACATGTGTTTGTGCTCTCGTCCCATCCTTTTCCTTGGCACTTGACAATGGCTGTTTCTGGTATTCTTTCTTTTTTTTTGCTCAGCCTTTGTTCCTCCTCTCCCTGGAAACAAAAAAAAAAAATCTTTTATCTTTTTGTGTACAAGACATGCCATCTATTCTGTGCCAAGCACAAGATGCGGATCTGTCTTTGTGAGGCTTTATTGATTTGTGAAGAAACTGAGACATGATTTGATATATTTTTTTGTTATTGTTTGAGATTCCCCTGTGAACAGAGCATTCTTTACCTTTATTATTATTATTATTGCCTTCAAATGGGGTCGTGTTTACTGTGTTCACGAGAAGACTCCATATGAACGTCCCCCTCTTGTGGTATTCACGACCTTGGAAGACGTTGTCAGAAGTTAATTTTTTGTGTGGATGCTATGTTATAATTTTAGCCGTATAAACTTTTTCTTCATAACTTTATAATATGTCTGAGGAAAATGTTGATATTCCAACGGCTTCATCTCTTTCCTCTGTCATTATGAGTCTCATTGAGATATTAATTTTGTTTTTTACACATACTGTATATGTACACAGATAAGAAGTAACCAGTCCAAGGAGGGATTTATATATAAGAGCCAACCAATGCAAAAGTCTGCAGACATACAGAGATGGCCATTAGCCATCTGTATGTATTTGAAGGCTGCATAAAACGCAAATCCTGCAGTACAAATGTTATCTATATTTTTAACAGTATTCTTTATGTCTGTACAGAAATGTGTTGTTGTTCTCATGCAAACTCAGCCATATTGCTCCTGTTGTTCTAGATCAGAAATCATAGTTCAATAACCATTATATCTGGCAAATAGCCATGAATATCCTCTACACAGTGTCACTGATGGAACATGTTGAATAATTTAGAAATCATGCATTTTTCAAATCAATGGGTATCCCAAAAGCTGTAAGCTTTTAGCAGGGTCAGTGAGGTTCCTCTTTGTTAACAGACCATGCATTATAGCCCAGAAGCTACAGTACAGTACTTTGGTGAACACCAATCAATCTACATGTAATGTTGCATTGCGGTGTGGTGAAGCAATGGTGCATCATTTGGTAAAGTGTCTTGTCTGTCGGCCCGTTGGTTCACCACAGTGGTCCAGACTGAAGTATTTTAATAAATAATGAATGGAACTGCCTTAAAATCTGTTAGAGACATTTTATGTCCCCAGAGGTCGAATCCACTCACTTTACCTCTTGTGCCGCCGCAAGGTTGACATTTGTGTTTTGAGTGAAATATCGTGACAACTATTGGATGAATTGCAATGAAATTTGTTACAGACATTTAATGTCCCCCTCAGGATTAATTATAATAACGTTGGTGATCCCCTGATTTCGTATAGCTCCATCATCATGTCAACAATTTAATTTATCCAGTACTTAAAAATTAATGACAGGCCAATTAGAGCTGTACATTTTAGAAAAAATATCTTAGTGCAATGATTTTGATTTAATATTGCAATTGCGATATATGATTTGCGATATTAGAGGGAGAGATAATTCTTACATCATTATTCTCATTTTCATTGAAGAACATATTAAAATGGTTATAGTGTGATTTTTACAGGGATCTGTACCAAACAGAGAGGTTTTCTTAAGCCTCTAGAATATGATGTGTAGGCCAGGACATCTCTGCAGCACAACAATATTTCATTTAAAATGGTATCTTGACATTTCTAATAAATATTGCAATTTTAACAAATACTGCGATTTGAAAATTGCGACGTTAGCTTTTAGCTGAAATCATTACCGTGCCTGAACGCAGCCTCAATCTGGTTCTAGGCTCTTGTTTTATTGCACTGTGCCGAGCAGGGTTTAACTGTGTAGTAAACGGAAATGCACAGAAGATCATTCTACCCACATTCACAACAAACAGAATTTATTAATAAAGATTAGAAGACATATAACTCAACTGTTGGCTTTGCTAATGGGCTAGGTGTGGTTTTATATAGATAGATGGATCATTACTGTAGCTTACAACATAAAGCCTCCAGCACAGTGCATGCTGGGATAGGCTATGCACCCAAACCCCTAAGCAGCAGGTATAGATAATGGAAAGATTGTGAGTATAAAAGCAGATTTAAGCACGTAGGGATTTATGGTTGAGTTTGATTTTTAAATGAAATGAGCACATACGTATAGCATAAAAGCAAAAGAGTGAATTAGTGCTGGTGGCATTTAATAATGCCAAGTACTAATGCAAAACATGCATGACTGGCAGCGCTTTCACTTTTCACTTTCTTCTCTAATTTGCAGATTTAAAGACTACCTTTAAACATGACCGTAATAATTGCCAGCTGGTTGCCATTGGCACCTCATTGCAGCGCTTCAGTAAACGTGTACGTGTTGCATTTTCCATGTTTCATCCATCCATACGCTTTGGGGAAAAAAGATGTAAAGAAGGATTGCTGAGCAAGCTCCTCATTGAGATTCCTGGCGGTGAAGCTGAAATAGATTGCCCACAAATACATGGTTGCAATTGATTGTGTTGTATTGAACCAGTGCACTGTGACAGCACATATACTAAAGGAACATAAAACGAAAAGGAGGAAGAATAAAAACCTTGAGTTGTACAATTTCAGGATCAGGATTCATACAACAAAACCGTAAACATTTCTACTATGATAGTAGATTTAATGTTCCATAGCCTGTGAGATTATTTCATGTAGTGTAGTAGTGGGTGCGTCTTCATTATGAAATTTAAGAGTTAAATGTAGACAACTAATTGTAGGGCTGTGTGTTGGCATGAATCTGCCGATACGATGCTTATCATGATACAGGGGTTACGATTCAATATATTGCGATATACAGTATTGCGATACTGTAAGCAAGGCGATATATTGCAATTTTTTAAATCTAATTTTAGGAAAACTGTCATAGTTTAAAGAACACACCACCATATATATACAATCTGAGTAAAAAATTTTTAACTTCTTTTATGCAATAAGAACAGTGAGATCTTTGTTTGCATTTATCACAGTCCCTGTAACATCCAACATCATAGCGCTACTTGAGAGGACACACACTGAGAGGGTGCATCTCTTTGCAAATTAAATAGATTAAATGACTGAGTTAATCTTTGCATGTAAACTATTAATTAAAAATCAATACAGTGTTTTTGAGAATTGATACAGTATCACAAAAAATAATATCGCAATACTTGATATTTTCTTCTACTTCTACCTAGTTGTCAATATTAAAAAGGAAATGTCCTCCCAATGTTTATGAACAGCAACCTCCATCCAGATTATATTATTATGGCAACAGGATATTTAATAGATAGTGGAGTACAAAAATCAGTATGCACTCTTATAAAAAAAAAAAAGATTTGGATTGTGAACTAATCATTTAAAAAATATTGGCGGGTCCAAAATGAATGTTTTGTTTGTCTCTGTGGAAGATACTTGACATTTGCTTCCCACTTACTTCTAACAAGGCTTGTGAGCCAATAGTATAACAATGTTGATATCACAAAGGTATCTCTAGGTCATCAGTTAGTGGAAAAAACAGATAAACGGTTGAGATTGATGTTAAGTGCCTGGCAACGACTTGTTGTGAAGTGAATGGAATGGAACGGGGAAGGAAGAATGCGACATCTAGTCATTATCAATGTTATCAGCACCTTTAACATTATTCATTATTCATTATTACTTGCACTAAACATGCACATCACCTCGTATTGTTCTCAGGGAAGTTTGCATATAATCCATTATTTATACGAGATGTTTAACTAAGGCCAGGAGGTCAACATGGAGTCTAAGTATTTAGAATTCTGCACAAATGTTGGCAGAAACACATTTACTCAGCACTCAGACATATTTGCGTTGTTTGATACAACTGATTTTTGGGTTATTGCAAAGGAAAATCTGTGTTCTAGTCACATCTGTGTGGTTAAATCTGTAAGTACAGTCATTTTAAAAACAGCATGGGGGGAAAACTCTCACCTGGGTTAGTCATATTTTGATGTTTCGGGTTGGAAATGGATAATGCATCACCTTCCCCTGCACAGTTTGGTTTGAATTAATGATAACCGTGAGTGAACAGGTCTGGTAAAAGTAAAAGACACATTTCTGTGGTTGGTGTTTCTATTTCTGATGTCTCTTTTCTGCGAGTCTCGCTTTCAGGTTTTCATGTGAGAGCCAAGGTGAGGGAGATGTTGAAGTGAAGCAGAACAGATTCATTTTAGGCTGCAGTGAGTCTTGGAATTTGAGAGATGTAGCTGCAGTATATACGACAGACTTTTATTTTTCACTGTTCAAGTTTCTATAGCTGCCTCACATTTAATGCAAAGTCATGTGCTGATCTTCATCTCGTCTGTGCTCACAAAAGCAAAGCGGATCGATGTTGATTAATGCATATTCGTGCTCAAAATATTAACATTGCCCTCCAGGTTCAACCGGCATGTGATGCATTCTGAATGTTAGCATTGCATCATGCATGGGTGGGATGGTTTGCTTCTGCACTCCCGACTCAACCCATGCAGTATAATTTAATTCCCTGTGAACATTTATGTCAAGCAGGTGCAGGAGGTTGAAGTTATCACTCTGTTGTTAGTATTTCATTAAGCAGACAGGAAAGCAGGGATCTGGAAGGAATGATGAAATAGCTGGTGGGGATGGCGAGGCCAATTATACCAAAGCTTTTTTTTCCTTGTTTAAAATGGGTCTCTCCAGCAAAGCCCTTCCATATGAGGGTCAGATTATGTCATATGCTAATTAAGATATATAAATAGTGTATAGTAAGTGGCATGAGCCATAATGAATAATATCACCTAATGAGTCATGGCAAGTTTCATGAAGGTAAATGCATTTTTAGTTTTAAAAAGAGATGACAGTTCAAGTCACGTCCTGTCAGATTTACCATGACTTTAAGGCTGGCTCATTCTAAATGAGCTAAATGAGCATTTTCAACATCTAGATGCGACCCCTCCCAAAAAAAAGCCTTCACAGATTCCATTCATGAACAACAGTATTGAGTTCCGACTCTAAAAAACAGAAATCTCACAAAATCTCTCGCGATCAAACGTGACTGTAGTGTAAACAAAGATGTTCGGACGAGAGGCAGAAAGAATTAGGGATTCGTTTTTGCACTACCTACTTACTGAAAATTCATGGATAAAAAAGAAACAAATATGGATGAAGACATGGATACACGTTAAATAAACACTTGTGTTGTTGCCACAAATCAACAAGTTGGTGCTCTATTTCTGAGGTCCATCTTACTACGGCTTTAAGCTATTTTACATTAGCCGTGGCCACCCTGACTGAGGTTGTTGTACTTCCTTCTCCAGTCAGCTTGGTTCCCAATTGTCATTCTTTCGCATGTGACGACTGTGCTTGATTCTCACGTAGTGTTTGCCCTGCATGAAACAATAGAAACAATTTTAGGCCCTCTTATGCTGAACTGAAGATATAAAGATTGTGTTTATAATGAAGGATTTTTCTTGCCTCGAATGTTGTATGATACACAAACACAAAACTCTTTCCTTTTCCTTTGGTCTGAAAATGAAGTGTAGTTTATCACTTTTTAAAAATTACATCCCACTCATTTGGCCAGTGCTTTTGTATAAAGTGACTAACAATACGTGCATTCCATAATTAACTAATGTTGCCTCACTGGTGATGCTTACGGTACGGTGCCTTCCCATTCAATAAGATGTCCACTATTTCTTCCTCTGCTTAGCGTGCTGTCCAGTCCTGTTCATCAATTCCCTCTGTTGGTCAGACGGCCACACTGCAATACATACTGTATCATCACATAGGAGGATTCAATTCTATTATATTTTTCTTTTTACAAGAAAATATTCAATCCAGATCTGAGAATCTTTTTTTTCATTTAATCGAGTCACTTGAGGTGACATTTGACATATTTTTTTTATATTTCCCTTCTGTTTCTTTCATTTCCTGGCCCATACGCTGTATATACTGTAGCTGCCAGGAGATGACAGATATGCACTGACCTGTGCTGTGACCCGTACGCACAGCGTGCCTTGCAGCATAGAGCTGTAGGATGGCTCTGTGTGAGTGGATGTGACTTGCCCAGTGGGGTAGAGTGGGGAACAGGTGCCGACACTGTCAGCTTGTTAACACCGGGGAGAGAATTGGCTCCTCCGACGGAGTGCGGCACATATGCAACACATAGCCTTTGGCTGTGGGATGTATGTGCAGGCATGCATACATGGGAAGTGAGAAAAAGCTGTGTGTGTGCACAGTTATGATTCTGGTATATTAAATGGGTGTAAGGGGAATTTGTCCAGTGATTATTAGCGTAACAAATAGCCACGTGACTGCACTGTGAATGTTAAATAAAAGGAGTTTTGTTCAGCTTGTGCCGCCCTGATTACACCGTGAGCAAAATGTGCATGCATGTCAGCATCCTGGGTGTGTGTTACTGCAGAGAAGGAGACTGTCTAATGTGCAAAACACAGAGCCCCTAATTTGTTGTCCAATAATACTTTATAAGTTTCGACATAAATTTAGTTTTGAGCACATTGTTAGAGCGTTATCATGCGGCTCCGCTTTCTACAAAAGCTTTGGGAGCCATAGTTAGACGAAGCCCCCCTAGGGTTATGTGCAAGAAATTCTCTCAAACATCACAAATTAGGCCCCTAGATGACCCATTTCTAGGAGAACTAAATTGACACAATGAATTATTCCATCCAGTCTTGTGGCCTCTATAACGAGGAGGGGACTTGGAACAGAGGATAAATTAGGACGCTCGCTTCTTGCTTCTCTCATTTATTCCATCAAAGCCATTTAGGCAGATTTCGCCCAATTTATTCTGTGATTTCTTACCCTCTCGTTGGGAGGACGGGGGGGACAAAAAGAGGAAAAATGGATGTGAGTTTGGAGAAATTGGCAGCTACATTTTGGAGATAATAAGACGGAGGGATAATGTGTCAGAATCGATTTAATTCTGGTGTAGTTGCGAGGAACTTGACATATCTTTTTTCTTTTTTGGAGAGATACTCGCAGAGCTCTGCCCCGAATAAATCACTAATGGCTTCCAGCGATAAAATAAAAGGGAAAAGTGAGAATGTGGTTCAGGATAAAATGATGGTTCACTGTAGAGGGAGGGAAAGAGAGAGGTGGAAGAAGAAAGGGAGAAGCTGCACCAAAACAACACAGTATAACCAACATACATAATTTTTACACTGTGTTTAAGCCTGTTTTTCAATATCACTATTCCTCTGGGGGGGGGAGAGAAATCACACTAACAGTATGTCCACTGTATTCAATAACAGCCTCTACATTGAGGAACAGTGTCTTATTGTCAGGATGCGTTGCCAGGCTGCACATCAAAGACAAACGCAGCAAAATGAGACGGCTTCTAACAAATACTACGCTGAGCTCAACTCAAGTGTCAAATCCGCCGGGTCCACGGGGGATACGGTTACTGTCACCTGAGGGTTAAAGCCTCCTCTCCGGCTTGATGTCTGAATATTTAGGTTATTTGATATGCGGCTGCTCTTTCAAGTCCGCCTGGCAGGACAAGACTGCGAGCAGATTTCCCACAAGGACTTTAACTGCTCAGCAGAGAGACAGACATCACTCTCAAGCCTCATCAAAGCTCAGCTCTCCTCTCTGCCCTCTGCATGCTTCACCAGGCTGCATTTCATATTGATTTGGCGCCTTCTAGTGGACTTTGTGGAGAAATACAGGGTCTTATGTGTTTTTCATGTTTTAAGTGATGTTTTTTTCCCCACAGTGACAATGGTGTTGTTTCTGATTGGGATCTCTATTGCTGTGAACAATTCATCTCATGAGAACCAAACTGCAGGTAATTGTTGAAATGAATTAAGAGCAATTTTACAACATTGAAAATGGAAATGGATGGGTTAAATGCAGAGGTCAAGTTTTTCATGTATGTACCTGTATGTATATGACAAATGTAAAAACGTAAAAAAAAAATTTAAAAAAAGTTTTTATTGTAAATGATTGTGAATGATTAATAAACGTAGGCTAAATAAAAAATGCTTAGTCTGTCATGACCGTTTTGTTTAGTTTTAACACCTAGCACATCTGTGTTGTCCCATGTGCTCCAGGCACTGGGGATTTCTGATGTATTCCGTGACTTTTTCTCTCCCCCTGACCCGCCGGAAATCCCCCGTCAGAAACTCATGTGCACGCACACTTTGACTCTCACAAATACACTCAATAAAATCTATTTAAAGGCAAGTTATATAACTGGTACAGGCGATATGTAAATACCATTCCCCAGTCTAAAAAATTAATTAAATTTAACTAAAGTTATTTTTATTTTGAATATGTTATTTTATTTTTTTCTCCAAAACCATCTGGCGACCCCTGGAAATTATCTCAAGCCCCCCTTTGGGGTCCTGACCCCCAGGTTGAGAACCACTGCTTTATGATATAGTAGCTAATGTTAGCAAACTTCAGACAGATATTGCTGTGCAACTGATGTTATTAAGTCAGTTCGCTGACTTTATGACTCTTCTCTAATGTTGCTGCTGTTACATTACTATTTACCATTATCCCGCCACTTGTGGCTGCAGTGGTCATCATTCAGCAAAAGTTACATAGTCTTGCTTTAAAGGAGTAGTTGACATTTTGGAAAATACGCATATTCACTTTCTTGCTGAAGAGATTGATGAAATGAATTGATGAAATGAAGCGAACCTCTCTCTGTCCAAAGGCAGACAATCTGGTTATCAGGACGTCTAAAGCTCACAAAACGTCAACTAATTGCTTTCTATATGAATTTTGATATTAAAACTATCATGATCCCTGTGTGTTCTATCCAGAAAACCCCACCCATCAGGGTGCTCATGTGCTGCCCTCAACACTGGTCATATCTCTGCTCCTCATCATCGTTGTCCTGCTGACAATCTACTGTCTGAGGTGAGTAAACCTGCACACACACACACATTCACAACGTACTCTATTTGAGTGAATCTCTGCTTTCTCTTTATTCTCTTTCTCCCTTTCAGCATGTGAGAGTGAGTGTGTCGGGTCAGGGCGTCGGGGCGTCGG
>CAKALG010028612.1:0-13215 GCA_916700815.1 Helicolenus hilgendorfi | reverse complement strand
GAGAAAGACCTCTCTGATGGCGCAGACTGAGACATCAGTGTGTATTCAAACTAAGAACAGAGTCTCTAAACTCTCCATGAATCCACACCCGCTGTCTCCTCTCTCCTCCTCTCACATCATCCAACCGCTCGCTCCTTCCCTCCTCTCTCCACGGTCTCTTTCTCATCCCTCCAACTCTTCCCATCTCCCCTGTTTCTACTTATCTCTTCTCCGTGTTCTTTTTTTCTCATCCACCGCTCCTTCCTCACACTCTCCTTCTCTTACTCCAGCTGTCACTCCCGTCTCCGGTCTCTTCGGACCGGCCTTCCAGTCCAGTTTTAATTGACTTGGAGTGACATGCAGCTGAGACGATAGGAGCGGTCCTCCCGGGGAGGTCGATGTGTACAGAAACGGAGCGCCTCCAACACCTACTGGACTCCGCAGAGTCAACAGTGGCTGGCTGCAGGGTATTAAAAGCAAATGACTTTTCAAGGGAGATTTTTCTTATATTTTTAAGTCCCGTTGCAGAAATGAGGCCATGTACGCCACGGGAGGTACTTTGATATGATACATGACACAAATAAAGTCCCGAGAAATATCACACAGATTTAAGCAACGTCTTGAGTTGGTGTTAGTTGCTGCTACATTTAAATCAATGTTAGAGCGTTAGAGAGTGGGTAGAAATGGAGCAAATATGATTAACAAAAGTTAATCTTATAAAACGGTCACTATATCCTGACAGTAGTGCATGAGACAGGTAATCTGAAAAAAATCATGTGCCTCAATGTCCTCCCGTTTCCTCCAAATGGCATCTGCAAGAAGAGAAGTTTGTGACTCGGCAGTCGTGTTGAGATCAGTTGAGGAAATACCAAGCACCGCCCACCAGACGGAGAACAGCCAATGGGAACGCTCAATAAGAACGCTCTCTCTCTGAAATGACCTGTGATTGGTCTTCCATCACAAGCTAGATTTAAAGCCTGAAAACAGAGCAGGAGGTGCAGAAGTCTAGTTTTCGCTCAGAATACTTTAGTTACAATATGCTGAAAAGGTTATTATGGATTTTTTGCCAAATGATGCCTAAAACATTCTGCCTACTGAAGCTTTAAGACCATGAAACCAAACACACACATTTCTAATTTTCCTATTTTCTCTCATTTCCCACATGAGTCTTTAAAGAATGTTTGTCATGCTGCATTTATTAAATTCATTGAATAGATCATGCGGTACTTTCACATTTTTTTAAAAAAGAGACACAGCATTTTTACAAGGTTAAAGTGAAACATGTATTCAAAAATAATATTACACATAATAATACATTTTGGAATACAATTCTACTTTGGCCTTGAGAGACCGCTGCACCTCTCCCAAATAGTGTTTTGCAGTTTTAATTGGTTACACTGTACTTTATCATGAAGGATAAATAAAAAGAACAGAAATGAATGAGGCCAAACGACTATTTACCACTCTTGGTATCTTCTCTCCTTGAGCAGGCAACTGTTCCCATTTCTATTCTCGTTTGAACCACGTAAATAAATATGACAATTTTTTTCATGGGAATTATCCCTGAAGACACACAGGCAGCTCTACATGTGACATATTGCCAATACAATATGCACGCCGCTGCTGCACTGTTAATGAGGTTTGATTGCCTGTGTCTGGTAGAAGGTCTGCAGGTTTTTCACTGGAGTAAACACAGTAGTTTCTCTTGTGATACATTTTTAATTCTGGAGCCCTTGAACGGAAAGCCGCAGTGACCTCAACACATCACGCAGTTAAATAATGCATTCGAAGGTACTCAGACGTTGAACGTCTCTGGAGGAAAGAGTGGGGCAAGAGTAAATCTCGCTCAGGTCTTGTAATCAAAATTTAATAAAAAAAAAAAAAAGCTAAGTAATATAATGTCTTAAATACACATGCAAAACTCACAACAATGTCATAATATTGACTAGGCGCATGACATGAACATAAAAATACTGGCTTGGTGTGATCACAGTTTTAGAATGCTTAAACCAGCTATTTAGTGAGTAAAGGTTGACTGTGTTCACCTTTACAGTGTTTTACGACTGCTTAAGCACGATTTTGAAAAGTGTTTTCTCAATGATTGCAAGACATTTCCTTCTTGAACATGTGTGTCTATTGTGATAAACAGTGTTGAGTGTTTTGCAAGAATTGTGTTGAAGAACTGCAAAGCAGAAAATGTGTACTATGTACTTTTGGTGCCTTTGTTTAAGGAGTGGTTACACAAGTTAAGGTTTTGTTAATGCTTTTGTCTAAACTTCACTTTTAGTGTGTACGCAATCGTAAAAAAATATAGTATTATTATTTTTATCTTTATTTATTTTTTTTAAGTTACAACTAAGACATTTAAGGTTCTTGATGGAGCTTTTTGTTGAGAGTTTTGATGAGAGGGTCCCCGTTTTCTTTGTTAGCTCATATGAGGACATCCATGTTATGACACACTTATCCGCTGATCCCGTTTTCTTTGTTAGCTCATATGAGGACATCGGTAGCAGAAACATACAGTCGTGTGTAGTAATGTACTGGCAAAGGACAGAGATTAGGCTACTACTAGCTAGCAAAATGATGGGCCTAAATAATGGAGGTTTCAAAATATTTCAAACATAGTTGTTTCAGTTGTTTCCGAGTCAATGTCAAGCAGCAGTAGAGCCGGAATTTGCTCTTCTTCACAATCAGCATTTTGCACTAAGGAGATCTGCTTGTTGTCTTATTGGCCACTCTCTTGAGGCACCATGCTAACATTAGCGCTAGCCACCGCTTAGTTGCACGACTTGCAAAATCTGGGTAGTTTTGGTAGTTTTTTTAAATTACTCCTGGTCTCCCTTTTATTTTTTTGTTTGAGCGTTTTGATTTTGTGCACCGCTCTCATGTCTCGTAAATTCCTTCACGGTTGTTTAAAATTTGTTTTTTTATTTTACACCAAACTGACCAATCAGTGTCAAAAAATATCCCCACAAACTGGCCAATCAAAACGCAAGATTTATGAATAATATATATATATATATAATGAATCCTCAGTAAAAACGTAGATCATTATGCATCCATCCATCTGTATCCATCTATCTGTAGGGGGTCGCGGGTGACATTCAACAACAATTTGTTATAACAACACTGGCCTTGAGGTGAGGCAGAATGTCAGTCCTCTAACAGCGCTCAGCAGGTGCAAGCCCAAATGGATGACCGGACAAAATGGCGGAAGACTAAAAAAAAAAAATGGAGGCTATCAGGAGGTTACTGCCCGTACGACCTCTGCTGTACAGTTTCAAACAGAGCTCTTTCAGAGGCGCCTGTATTTGAAGGCAACAATGCATCTGTGATGGAAAAACATCAGGGGGTAGTGTGCAGCCACAGCCAAATCCACAAACACCAGTGTAAAGTTTGAGTTCCCTTTTTTGTTTGCTGCTACTTGAGGCTGCTTTGTGGGGCTCCAAAATGGTCCAAAACCTAAATCTGTTGCTGCAGAACGGCACCACCAATTGGTGGCACCAATTTCTACTATTGGCTTTGTTTGTGTTTTGATTCACTTTCACAAAGAGATGCTGTTCTCACAAATGCATTCAATACGATTCAAAAACAAGGACTGTCAGTGTGCGACAACTAAATATAAACGGAGTCAGTTTTTTTGCGATATCTACACCATAAGAGTCCGACTTTATACCAGTTGCAATCATTTCTAATAACAGCAGCTGACAGGAAATAAATGTGGATCCAAGCAATTTCCTACTGACACATTTGCAATGAAAACATCTATACAGGCATTCTATATGTGCTAATAAAAAGCATTGGAGATAGTTTGAAGCTTAATTTATTCAAATAAAAAACATGTTCATTTGCGGTATAATTCTTTCCCGCAGTCAAGTGTTTCTGAAAATAATCCCATGCAGCAGGCAGGCAGAATTACGCCTAAGGAAGAGCACAGAGCTCCAACCGCCCTGCTCCCTGTATCTGCATGTTAGAGTACTGACACCCTTCTGTTCGTCTTCTGCTCTGTATGCACTGTTCTTGTTTGTTTCTGCACATCTAAAGCATCAATAGCAATCCTTGCTCTTTGCAAGCAGTCGGCTTTACTTTGGTTTAAACGCTGGGCCCTCTTTGGAAGTCCCATTGTTTACGATGTGGATATTCTCTCACATTACCCAATAATAATGAACTCTGTGTGTGTGTTGGGCATTTGCGCGCTCACATGGTCGAGTGTGTGTTGCATCTTTAGAGAGATTCATTAACTTAGCTCAACTCATTAGCATCTGAATGGGTTTGCTTTATAAAAAGAAGCACGTATTGTATCCACACGCAGTGATCTTTATGGTCAACTAAAAGAATATCTAATTAAATAATGAAGTTGCATTTCAGTCTGTGTTTGATAGCAAGTCATGCATACACACAAGGACTTTGAGCACAGCGTTGTGAGAAAATGTATGTGTCAGTTTTTCTCAATTTGCCCTTCCTCTCTCTCTCTCTTTCTCTCTCTATCGTTTTTAATGATGCTGTTTAAATGGAAATTCCTTATAGACTCAAATGGAGACTGTCCAGTCCCTCGGTAATAAATATGGACACTTAACAGAATATCCACCAAGGCACATGTTGTATTCCCATCACCTCTCATTATGCTGGAGAGAACTCAGTTCTCCGTCTCGTTGCCGTTGCCATTTGTGTCACACCAGATGGAAAGCGAGATCTGACCATAAAGAAAGTCTGTTTCTTCTTGTTGTGATTCGCCAAAGCTGTGAAAATGTCCCCATAACATGACGTCCTCTGCTGAAACCATTAAACTAACAAACTCTTCAGGATTTAAATGTTGCATTTTCTGTCTGTCTATTTTCACTGCAAAGGGAAACAGAGTGTGTAGGAGTTTCTTGTTGCACGGTGGATGGCATTGAGGTCTTTGCTTGACGATGTAACAACAACTTCAATGTAGAAATTGACAGTGATTTCTCCTTTGCAGCTGCTGTCAACATACAGTTTGTGTCGGGTGTGTCAGATTGGTTTCAGACAGGGTTCAGTAATGTAAAAGTGGACCAGATGAAGTTTCAGATGTGGTTTCATTTTAATTTAAGAAAAGTAATAGTTCAGATGTGGCACATAAAGGCGAGAGGAATTGTGTGAATCTGTTTCAGCTTGGAATACTAACGCTCAACAGTAATGATAATAAACTGCTTTCTACTCGGTTTTTTATCCCCAACATGCCCAAAACAATATGTCTGATCTTAGAAAACCTTTTGTGGAGTGAAAGAAAAAGTTTATGTGAAAAGACTTGAAATATAATGCGAAGAAAAGCAGATAAATTTGCATTGTTGTGAAGGAAAAGAGCGATCTGATTGCAGTGTGAACGCTGGATGTCAGGTTCAAAGGTAATCCGGATAAATCACATCCAGACAACAATCCAGATATGAGAGGCATGCTAATCCCACGCATAAAGGGAGACATACTGGTCTCCCTGACAACCACGGCGGATGGTCTGTCGGGATCAACCGTGTTAGTCGCCGAACAACTGTAATTGCTTGATGAGTAAGCCATCCGGAGCATTCAGTATAACCTTCAGCAGCCTGACATTCAGACGCACACTGTTGCTGCAGGAATCTCATTACCACAGCTGGATTACGTTGCTGTCTACGTATTATTGGATGTGAGTGTGTAGTGTTATCTCATATTGTCCCAAGCAGATTAATCCCATATTGTTGGTGTAAAAGACCAAATTCACACACAAAAATAGAATAAAAAAGAATATTCCGTTAAATCAATTAAAAAGTCAGCTCACCAAAATTACAAAACATTACCAACATTTACCTCTAGTGGTATCTTGTCATGTAGAAAGGTCACAGCATTGAAGAATGACATTTGATAATTAAACAGCCACATCTTTATCAACATCACTCTGCATAATCCATAGACCTCAACGACAACTGCTTTCATCGGGACAACAAAAAAGTCCCCAGACTAGAGCCAGTCCAGTCAGTCCCTGTACATTATCATTGCATTCACTTCACAGCAAGTGGTTGCCAGTTTGTTGCGCAACCTGCGTATTGTTTGGTCGAGTGGAGTGAGACTCGACAGTCATGCAAAGTGATGAATCTTTCGTGGTTGAGTAATGAAGTAATTTTGCAACACTATAGGCCTAAATTAGCTATAGATTTAGATCTATGGTAATCTTAGGATATGACTAGTTTTAGGTAACATTTAGCTTGTCATCAAAGCAGTAATGCAAGGTATACACACGTATACGGTGTATAATGTTACCTACTTGTTTTTCAGTTAACCATCACTTCTAAATCCCCTCTGATGTGCATCTTCGTTATGCATTGTTTGAGGGAACTATAATGTTAAGTAAGTGGACACAACTGTCACTAACGCTAACGTAGCACTTCAGTGATTGAAGCTGTAATTTTTCTCATTTTTGACAATCTAACCAGTGACAGTTGTTGATTTTGTTTAAATACGCCAAATTTTAATTTGATTGGTTATTGTTGTTCAGACGATTAAGCTAAAATAGCTAATAGGCTATGTGCTAACGTCAGTTGTCACTTGTTGCCGGGCGCTTACCGTCAAACTCAGACATTTATACATTTTTTCCACACTAACTGGCAACTTGATCACTGACGAACGTCATTACACTATTGGCTCACAAGCCTTGCCAGAAGTGGGAACCAAACATCAGATATCTATACGAAACATTCATTTTGGACGCATTGCATTTTTAAAAATGATTCATTCACAATCATAAGATTTTTTTTTTACAAAAAGCGATGCTTTTATTGAGCACCTTTCTGAAACCTCTGTGTTTTTTTTTTTTAATTATTCATCTACATAAAATGATATCAAATTACTGCCATTGAATTTGGGTGGAGGCAGAAACTTCAGAGACATCAATTCAAAGGTTTTACTTTGAGCTCCTTCCAGATGTCTGTGGTTTCAGCACAAACAGGACTCAGTTGGCTTTAGAATAACATCTTCATTTGGGTCGTGGTACATAGAAACCAATACTGACTTTCAGATGGAAACCACCTTTTCTCCCAACGGACAAGAGCCATAATTACAATGGCCAAACGCTCTGTCTTGAACATGAACAAACGTCTTTATGAGGCACTGAGCAACTGATGTTGCTGCTTTTCTTAGAAAGCCAGACTAGAGACAGAAACCACTAGAGGTACGTGAGAAAATGGGTTTAATTTGGGTGAAGTGACCCTTTAAGACATGAATGAGTTGTTCATTTGTGAAACCCTGGTTAATTACAAGGCATATTCACCCTGATGATGAAGAAACTTTTATTAAATGATCCATTTTTAATCACACTTGGCCCACTGCTGGGTTACATTTGAGTCTTTGATTGGCCATTTCATGCAAATAGAGTTTTTCTGACTCACTACATTATTATTATTTTACAGTATTATTATGCTATATTGTATCTCTCCATTTTGGATACTAGAGCCTGAAGAAACAAACTTTGCTGATGGGTGGTGTTGTCATGGTTTGATCTCAACATCTGCCCTGGAGGCCAGATGTGAAACCAACACCACAAACCACGGGGCCATGGCTCCCTTCAGGAGTCGAGCTATGTCAACAAACAATGCAACGCTGGCCAGTACTGGGGGCAATCAATTATTAATGTCTTCATGGATGGGTAGTATGTATATAATGGTTGGGGAGAGGGGAGAGCTTGATGTAATACTCTATTAAACATAAATAAAAGTGCCTTGGGCAGAAATGATAACAACAATGTAAGTCGGGTTAGGGAAGGGTCTGTGTACGGTGCTCCTCTCATCTGCATAAGAATCAGGGTTCTCTTTTCATCATCTTGTGTGGAAAACATGCTGTTGCCGCCGGCCATGCCCACAGATGAGGTGTAACATTATAACGCATGAGGAGGCCGATCTCGGTCCCATGTGCTCCCGTACTCATTCTGGGAGAGAGCACTCCGAGGCGATTTGATTGCTGCGTAAAGAGTATGAAACAACACAAAGGCCCAGAGGTGCCTTTGACTTGTGTGAATGCATACAAATTGGAACGGAATCAAAAGTAGTAATTATTTCTCTTTTGTACATTTCTTAAAACAAGTATCCCTTATCTTCCGATATAATGCCCATGGCACCCTGTGGCTCCTGTGGCCCATTTCCTATCACATCTGAAGATTAATTATTCTCTGGCACTTTTGGAAGAGCTTTTTATAACTCCTACAGAGTAAATTAAATGTTTGTGGGAAAAGAAGGATGGGGTGAGTCAGACTTGTTCCTTCTCTTAATAGATACCGCTTAAAGGGGCGATGTGTAAGATCTGGCCAGAATTTCACTTTAAAACATTAAAAAAACAATAAAACATTATCAACAGAATGTGAAGAGGTTACAGTGTTGACATTATGTCAAAGACGTCAATGTATTGTGTTGCTGAGATATCTACAGAGATGAGCATGCTAACCAGCTAGCCCCGGCCCGTCCTGTCTCGTAATACCACTTTTACTTCAAGCGGCGATAGTGAGTCACTGTAGCGACCAGTCTGACCTCAGTCCAACAAGAGAGGACCAAGAAGTAGAGCTGCCCTGAGGGCTTGTCAATCACATTGAAAGTATGTTCTGTATACATTTTGATAGTTTGTTTCTTGAATTAAATCCAAAGTGGCAGAAATGAGAAAACGACTCATGTTTTCATTTTGTCCTTTAGAGATGGACCTTCAGTTATTAGTTAGCTAACCCCCAGCACTGGGGGTCTGATCCCCAGGAGGACTGCCCCAACTCCCTAACCTGTTAAGCCCCCGCCAGATGATTCATTACACAAAACAATCTGAGAAGCCGTCATTGGAAACTGTTTGGAAAATGGCAAGCACTTTCAAAAAAATACTTGGCAGGCGATTGGATGAACCATCTGTCAATCAAGCTCTTGCCGTAGCCAGGCGGGAGAAGGGCGAAGACGTCTTACCATCGAGAAACACCTTTAGTGTCGTTCTTGCTCTGCTTTCAACAAAGAAATACTCTTTGTATATAACTGATCCTAGCGCAGCATCTACGCTAACCTCTTCAGGAGCCCCCATTGTTGTTTGCAGCCAGTGGCTCCTCACAGGATGCTGATTGGTCCGTGACCTGGCTTTTCGGACACAAGCGCATTACTTGATGGATTTTCATATGATATATGATCCCGCGATTCTCGCATGATCTTGTGACATCGCGATAATCCAGCTGCCTTGCGAGGTAACCGAGTCCCCGCCAGATCAGCAAACTTTCTGTTACTGACGTTACATCCAGCACTCCACCAGCCCACTGTGACTTCCGGCGCTGGGGTTTGTGCTGGATGAATTTAGTCTGTCTTCTGGAGCCGCTTTTGAACACCAACAAGCACTTTGTTTGAAGCCTGCTGACAGCTTTAGGCAGAGAGAAATTCTAGCTCAAAGTCGAAGAATTGATCCCCTTCATAATATTACAATATTTGGGCGCTTATTTCAAAGTCACACCCAAATTCAAACAAAATTCAAATTAATTTCTTTTTTTGTTGATATACAATGTTTAACACACTCAATTCACTGTGAATGTCATGTCTTTTCTGGAAGTGTTCAACATTCATTTTCAGATGAACCTGGTGTCAGCACACTGTGTTTCATCTTGCTGTGTGGTTTAAAGTGTTGAGAGCAGATGATGACAGTTGGGTGCAGTACACCGTGGGATGACTTTGAAGAAAGAATGACAAAAAGTGACAAGGCAACAGCCGACTGCAACATTTGTCCTCTGCAAATGTTGCACTCTCTCTCTCTGAAGCCATGGGCAGCAAACAAGTCACTTTATTTTGACCTGTAATTGCAGCGCCTGCTGTTGGTCAAGCATTGTCATTTTGAAACTGCCAGAAAAGCCCCCAAAGTCCCCAAAGTTTCATCAAATTCAAGTCGGTGAGGTCCAAGATATTGCATGGAGTGTTGGACAAATAGAGGAGGAAGATATCCCAGACCTCAACGGCAAACGACAGACAGGATCCAAACACATAATTCAATGAGGACAGATCAATTGGAATGAATAACAAATACTCATAGAAGATTGAGATGGCAACAGAGTCAAATGTCGATGGTTAGACTCCATTCACATGTAGCATCTTCATACAGTAAGAAGCAGGCCCATGAAGTCGGGAGAGAGAACAGAAAACCCGTAGTCGAGACATTGGTAGTGGAGAAGAGCCTACGGTCGAATGATGGACACTCCAAGGTCAAATCTCTTTATAATGGACAATCTGGCCATCATTTTAATGAAAAACATAGTAAAAATCATCAAGACATTTTAAGCTATGATCCTTAAGATTTTCATGAAATTAAACTCCATTTTGATGCTATTTATGGTCTGCATTTTTTGTCCATTAAAGCACCTCTTTATGTTATTTTTTATTGTTAGTGGTGGGGTCTGGATTGAAGCGTATTCTCATACGGTTTATATGATATCTTAGGAAACAGTTATTCCTTCTTTTTTGTTCGTTTTCCTACGAATGTCCAGCAACACATGTCTGCTTGTTACATGCATACAGTCTTTTCAAAATAAACTTCTGTCTTCACAGGAAACAACTTCCTTAGGTTTAGGCAACAAAACTACTTAGTTAGGCCTTGGAAAAGATTGTAGTTTAGCTTAAAATAACTCTGGAAGTGGTGTTACTTAAGTACGTAACGTACGTGACAAATAAGTCAATGTTGACTTCTGGTTTCACACAGTACACAAACACCAGTCTCCGAACCTACCAGTCCAACTGGCACAATACGAGAGGGTTTTATTGTGAAGTAGCCACAGGAAATGCAATGTATTTTTCACCAAGTGAGATAGTATATCAAAAATGCGTCAAGATAACGGTCGTATTCTGCATTTTTTGTCAGCAGATCATTTTACATTTTTGGAAGGGAGTAAAGAAATAAGAAAGAGCTGACATAGTGAGCTGTTTAGATGAAGAGCTGAAGGCAACAACAGGCTGCACACCTCCAACTTCTCAGCAGGTAAACAGCTCCCGTCACTAGTACTGAGCTCTGCTTTGCTTTTTGTGTGGGAAACTCACGTTGTGCACTGCGTCAGAACTGATCACGGTGGCAATTATGTTGACGGCATTTTGTTTTGTTGCACTATAAACAACACCATTATTACAGTGCTATTTTTGACAAGGAGTGTTTGCTGTTGTATTTAACTACATTTGCTGTTACCACGGTAACCACAGGTGTCAGCCAGGTCTGAAAGTTTAATGATTACAACTTTGAAGCCACAACTGGAGATTTTCTAGGTTAAATTTCTATTATTCCGATTTTATTCTGTTTTTATCTGTAGTAAAAAAATTGCATATTTCCAGCGTGACATTGTGTTTTGCTGACTGTCACAGTGTGTTTTTTGATGCTACCACTAGAGGACGTCAAAACCAAGAATTTGAATCCTACCCACAGGGCCTTTAAAGAGCAGCATCCAACAGCTTAATGGCAGCGTGTGCAGTGTTGTGACTGAAAGGAGCTTTGAGATTGTGGAACTGAAGACGTCACAGTTTTTAGTTCAAAAGGTGGACCCAAATGCAAGACACCAGGCAGACAGGTACAATGAACAAAAGGTGAGCTTTAATAACTAAAAAGCTTGTAGCAAAAAAAACTAAATGGACAGGAAACAAAAAGGGAGCAGCCTGAGGCAATACAAAGTACAACGGAAAAAAAAACACCAAAAAACTAAATTGAGGACAAACCGGTATGACACGAGAAACACAGACGACCTGACAATTGAGAGAGGGAAAGCACAAATACACAAGGGACTAATTAACTAATGAAGCACAGGTGAGATAGAAAACAGGTGAGAACAAGACAAAGACAGGAAGTAAAACAAGACACGACATAAGAGGAGAGTGACTTTCAAAATAAAACAGGAAACAAACCACAACCAAAAGCCAGGACCATGACAGTAAAAAAGTTGAGACGCTGGAAATTTACGAATGCAATGAGATATTTGAAGTTCACCAGCGGAATAATAAAGGTGAAATGAGAGGTGTATTTCATACTTACTCACATAATATGCTCGTTCTCTCTGTGCACCTATATGTTCATGCACCTGTACACCTTGTGTCACTTGTGTCAGGTGGAGCATTGAACTATTGAGGCTCTTATTCTCCGAGGCTTCTCCTTGATCTACTGTTGCTTGGATTGTACCTCGATTTGGACAAATATATAGCCTAAATATTGGCCTGTCAATCGCACATTCATGTGAGTGGGAAAATATGCTTGCTTTATGCACATGTATGTATATATTTATTATTGGAAATCAATTAACAACACAAAACAATGACAGATGTCTGTAAAGGGGAGATTCGTGGGTACCCATAGAACCTATTTTCATTCACGTATCTTGAGGTCAAAGGTCAAGGGACCCCTTTGAAAACGGCCATGCCAGTTTTTCCTCGCCAAAATTTAGCGTAAGTAGTAAGTAAGAGTTATTTAGCCTCCTTAACTAGTACCGATGGATTTCTTAAGTTTTCTAGTTTCATATGATGCCAGGAGCTTCACTCTAGCTTTAAAACTGAACTCCCTACAACCTAAAAATTGCAAGTTGCGTTAATGTGTTAAAGAAATTAGTGACTTTAAAACAAATTAACACATTATTGTTATAGCGCTAGCTTTGACAGCCCTACTAAATATAAATGTAATGTAAAGAGGTAACACATTAATTACCTTGAAATGAGGTGATGAAAGGCAAGATGTCATCTGACAGAAAATGTAGTTGTCTAGAAGTCTTGATTTTAGTTGACTAAAGTGTCTAGGCTAAGGCTTACATACAGAGTTGAGTGCTCAAGTCTTTATTTTCACTGCTTGATCTACAGAAGGGAACACTGATATCGAAAGTACAGGAAGCTACGAGAGCTGTCAATATGCACCAGCAGAATGTCAGTGTTGCTGACGTTTCTGGTACATTTTGTACTTCTGTCAGTTACTCCTGTCTCCCTGTTGTCTCTTTCAGAGGCCAGAAATACATGTGAGGAGGAGGAGGATAGGCCACATGCTTTCCTGGAGACAAAAAACAAAAAACAAAATTATAAAGCCAGAACACCTAGATTAACGGCAGTGTCATCCCCGCAAGGTCGGGTTTCAATGTTAGTTTGTAATCTTCTGAACCGACTGTCAGAGCCTTTTGCCACAGAGTGCACGAATAATGTATTTAGAGAATGAGACGGGCTGTGTGTCTCTGCAGGGACGGCGGACGTGAGTGATATTAATGGAAACCATTAAAGAAATCTCACACAGAAACACGAC
>CAKALG010028610.1:0-16940 GCA_916700815.1 Helicolenus hilgendorfi | reverse complement strand
CATGAGGGCAGTATATTTTTCATTAGAGCAGCCAGATGGCAACCAGCTTTCATTTATATCCGTCCTAAGAAGTATTGACTTTGTTGCGCATCTCAGTTCATTTTTTTCTTGTTTTGAGATGTTCCCTAAAGTGCACAACAGATAAAAACATTAACATGTATTTATATTAATTCACAAATGCATTTGCATGAGAAGGACAGTCTTCCTGAAACTTTCTTGACTTAAAAAAAATCTGCTTTAAATTGACAAACATCATATGTGTGATTCATGGTGCAATTCCAGCGGGATCAAAAAAACATTTGTCTCTCGCCGTTGACAACCGTTCATATTTTTTTCGGAAATAAGGTCCCATGGTGGTCGACCAGAAGGGGCGTGTCTTCACCTCTCTATATAAAGATGGACGACATGGCAGCTCCCTAAAAGTGAAGCCAAAACATCTCGGTGGCCCCCTGGTGGCTGGCTGCAGTATAGGTCAAAAATCCCACCCCTTCCATGTTAGCGGATTGGACATAGGCCAAAGTACATGTCAAATACATTTTTCCCAAAGATGGTTTTCGTCATTTTAGGTAGTTCTTATCACGCTGGTGTGTGTTCAAGTGTTACTTTTTCTGATAAGTTTAGTTTTACTTAGTTATTTGATGCTATAAAAGGGGGTGAGACGTCATGATTGACGTCTGTTTCACACATCAAAACACCTGTGGCTGGGCAATAACTGTTTGCCTGTGAAACCCCAAAAGCCTCAGGTTGTCGACATCCCCTGTCTCTTCTGCTAAAGCATTTATTCCAAACAAACTGTTGATGTTAATTCTGGAGTTTTAGCATGCATCATTTCCTGTTTACCCGAGCAGTTTTCCTAAGAAACACCTCGTATAATGAATTTAATCTGCATATGTTGCATCAGAGTCGACGTTAAAATTGCTCATTAAAAAAATATCGGTCGTAAAGCTCAAGCTTTGATTCAGACACATTGTCATGAAATAAGTGAAATGTTGATTTGTTCTCAAGCTCAATGCTGCTTCAAAACATTTACTCCGTTTTCCACCCTCTGATACAGATTAGTTTCTCTGCGATCTTCTACCAACCACTGTGAGCTCAATGGGGCTTTGCAATGTCTGCCGTGCTTAAGGAGATATTGCAAACAGTTGGGAAAAAGAAAAAAAAAAGATTTTCTTCACAATGACACTGACATTTTTTTTTTCCAAGCAGAAGAAGCACTTCAGGAGCGAAACAGCCAAAGATTACTCTTAAAGTGACTCAGTGCCCTTGTGTGGGAGCGAGTTAGCCATATCTTCGCGGGGAGTTCTTCAGGAGAAGATAAGGCGTCCTGCGCTTCCTAGCACCTCGTCTCCGAGAGGACCTCCGTATAGCTGGAGTCAAATCTCAATCAGCCCTGCTGGCTGCCTGAAAATACCTGGGGAGAGAAGGAAAATCAATGCCTGGCCCCGTTCCCTGAACCCCTTGGAGGTTTTTCATTTGATCTCTATCACTTCTTATTGACTTCAGAATATGTTTCAGAGACTTAATGTCATAGAGGCGCTATCCCTGGTGTCTCCTTGTTGGATGTCTAAAGGTGTTGTCACTTGGATCTGCTGAATTCAAAGGAGGTTTCAATCGTGCAGCATCAACTTCACTGCTTTGTCTCCTTTGGTCTTTAAAATGTCTTACATTACATTGTTGATCCATAATCCAAAAATGATGCTGTTGAATGTCAGGCGTGACTGCAGCATCAGACAGTTTTGCAACACAAGCTTACCATCGACATTACAGAGATACAGAACCGTGAGATGAATCCTGCTGAGAAAAAGGAAGTGATGCTGCCAAACAGGAACACAGAAAAGTGCAATCCAGCTGTGACAAGAAGGAAAACAGCTTGTAAACACAGTGTTTGCATGTGATTTCCAACTGTCATTAGAATGTAGAGATTTTTGATGATAGCAATTTGAGTAAGCGCGGGTTAGGAACACGTACACGCAAATAACATAAAAAAATACACCATTATAACCAGCCATCATTTTGCAGTGCATCTTTACAAAATGATGTTCAAACACATCATACTACCATGCATATGAATGCATATTTAAGCACAAACACCTGGAAGGTGTAGTCATAAAAATATAATCCTAGATTTGAATGTGACCAGCGGGCAACCTCCGGGGTCTGAAAAGTGAAGCCAATGCTGAAGTGCCTTAAAGTTGCATTCTATCTAACAGCCAGCAGGGGGCGACTCCTCTGGTTGCAAAAAGAATTCTGATTGTATAGAAGTCTATGAGAAAATGAGCCTACTTCTCAGTTGATTTATTACCTCAGTAAACATTGTAAATGTTTGAGTTTATGGTCTCCATCGCTAGTTTCAAGTCTTCTTCAATACAGCATGATGTTCATTTAGTAAATTATGGTCCCATTTAGAGTCAAATAGACCATAAAGCAGGGGATGCTTTAGGGCGTGGCTATCTTGTGATTGACAGGTTGCTACCACGGCGTTGTCCGGTCTGGGAGTTTTCCGTGTTTTTGTCTTAAAACTTTAACCCTTTCATAGTGTGTTTTCAGTTCATGAAAGTTAATTATAACCTTTTTGGTTACCTAAAAATGTCTTATTCAGCATTGGGTTGTACTGAGTTCCACCCTTTTGTGTCACGTCTTGTTGCCAAAAACCGAGATGGCGAACTCAAGGCTACAAAACAGCAGTCCACAAACCAATGGGCGACGTCACGGTGACTATGTTCACTTCTTATATACAGTCTGTGGGTGGGATATGTACTTGGATGGTGCAGTTTTGGTGAACCTAACTAATGCCTAAATAATTCTTACTCTAACTCTAAACCCAATCCTAAAATGGTGTTTTCTAGAAGTGAAAACTTGTCTTATGTCCTATATCTGTGCATAAAAAAACACACATACACACAAACTAAAGTGGCAGTATGACTTTCTTAAGAAGTCAAAATTGCCTAAATGCCATTTATACGTCTAGATATCTTCCAGGTATGTTGTGATTAATTCCCAGAATGTTCTAATCTGCTCCGACGCTGTCGATGTATTTAGCTCTTTGCCGCCGGTCAGGATCGTTCTCAGCAGAGCCGGAGGAGGCAACAGTCAAATCCACATGTTGCAGGGAATGGTAATGTGACTCAAATAACGTTTCCTTTTTTTCCACCCTCTAAAATCCACCACCACACTTTATGAAAATGACTTGTAAAAGCACACTTTAAAGTCAAATAAAAAAATGACTGAAGTAAATCCTTAAATAACCGAATAAAGTCTTTTGTGAAGTGAGGGGAACAAAGCTGGCTGCCATTGCATCAAGTGTGTGTGTTTGTGTAAGGTTGTGTGTTTGGAGGGTGGTTGCGTTGTCACACACAGAGTTACACACACTGCAACACACACACAGAGCTGCATTAGACTCAATGGTGAGACTAATCCTGTTACAGTGTCTGGAAATGTGTCTGCTCTCGCGCACTGTAACCTTGATTTTGCTGAGACAGAGTTGCCCCGGTTACAAAATCAGTGGGTTTTTTTAGCCTTTTTTCTCTCTTTCTTTGTCTTTTTTATCTACAAGTGGCATGCGGTTCTTGTCACTGGGCATCCTTATCAATGGCTGTCCAGAGCCCCACCCCGCCTGCCCCGAGACAGAGTGCACTGGATGGTTGCACACACACACATTCATACAGTATAAGCACACAAACTCCACGGTTTTATGCGTACGAGAGGTTGATGGTTGAAATAAGGTGTTCGGAAGATTTTGTAGTCTAAGGCTTTGTCCCAATTCTCACCTCAACCCGTCCCCTCATTTCATTATCAGCCGCAGCTGCACAGAAGAGCAACAAAAACAGAGTCACAAGAGGTCACGATGAAATAACTCCACCCAGGAACTCACGACCTTGTGCACATCATCCGCCTCTGGAAGCAAAACTGTACGGTGGCTTAGAGCTTAACACACTGCAAACCAAAGAAAACGACACATCACAAATGACACAGACAAATCACATGTATGGCCCGATTCTCCCCTCTAGACAACGGTCAGCAAAACCCTGATTTTTTTTGATGGTTTAAAGATTATCTTTCCAGAAATTCCTGTGGTATGAAGTATGTTATGAGTGTTTTTACATCCCCCGATCTGCTCGGAAGTCCATTCTGGCCGCACCGATTTCAAATCGTAAATATTAAACATGTTCAATATTAAATATAAAATGGGATTATTTTTGATGCTGAAGAAATAGCAGACATTTAAAGTCTGTTTAGCAAGCTTAACTTATACAAAGCAACTTTCTCAATGATTATTGAATTGATTTATGGATTTTATCTAAGAGATCACCAGAAACAATAAGTTGCAGCAGTATGATGTCTGTGCATTAACTGATTTGTTTCACTATGAAAAAGTGAGTGTGATTGTTGATGCAAAGTGCACAGGTCAGGCTTTAGGTGTTATTGACACATTAAATGTAATATTACATCACCATCCTGCTCGTAAGAAGTTATGTGTGGTGATGAAAATCTTAATTTAGAGATGAAAATGGATGTTTTGTGTTGGGAAAATCACTTCATTATATTGAACTCACATGCAGCATAATTTGCTCTTATTCTTGTGTAGCCTGTATAAATGTATTACATGTACAGTCAAAGTGCATGCAGCAATGTCGGCATGTCTATTCATATTTCAGCATGGAAAAACTTGACATGTGACAGTCAGCGCTGTCACCTCTGGCACGGACCTCTTGATCCCGCTCACCCTCCAGTCGTCTGACTGACAGCTCCCATCTGTGGTGAGCGAGAGACACATAAAGGGTAACGTCTGCAGAACTCAACTAGTACAGTAGAGTATATACTGTAGATATATGGTAATAGTATGTTGGATTGCTTATGCCTCACTCTCACAACAGTTTGGGTTCGAGCGCGTTCACATGAAAGAGGCGGTGTTTGCTGCGTATAACCAATCACAAACATGGTCAAGTCTCCTGTCAGCAAAGCAGCACATTTTACAAAGTAAGGCAAACTATAATGTTAGACAACATACGAACATACGCACACAGGCTAAAATTAACACATGTTTTTCAAAGAAATAAGGTCCTAATTTCAACAATCAACATCTATCGAGTGTTAAAATGCCCGCACCCAATAACAACAGTTTTAAAAGAACAGAAATTAACATGCAGGTATTGATCATAGTGTTGTTATAGGTAAATTGCATTACTTTTCCAATTATATTATTAAGGAATTTAAGGCGTATAAATCACGTCATTACAAGTACATTTTGAGTGTCACACGAACACATTTTAGCCTTTTTGCGTGTCCTTTTTACGCCGCGGAACAAAACTACAGTCACAGCTGCAGTTAGGTTTACGCAACAAAACCACTTAGTTGGTTTAGGAAAAACATCATGTTTGGGCTTGAAATGAGTGTGTAAACTAAGTAAAATATGTACGGAAACAACGTACGGAAACAACGTACGGAAACAACGTACGGAAGTACGGAAAACACATCATAAACATCACTAACGTAACTTCAAAATAACTCAAAGACACTTTGGGACTAGCTCACAAGCGTAGCATATTTATGCGTTTACATTGCAGTTTATACAGACTACAAAGGCAAAATGACTTGTGAATACCGTGTCACTCATACGCTATATAAGTCCATAGCGCTATATAAATCCAAGTCCATTTACCATTTACCATACGCCATTTAGTGTGACCGGGCTGCAATCTAAATCAACTAGATCAATCATAAAACCAATCAGTCGTAAAATCCAATAAATATTATAGTAGTTTTGAATGTGGAATGATGAAGAGATGAGACTCGTTCAAAATATCAGACTGGCCAATATAGCTATTTGATTTGATTTTATCCCCTCTACAAATATGATAGAAGAATTGAAGAACTGTTTGACTGTCTGTCTGATTTGAGATCAGATTTGATGAATATGATCTTGTTCTGTGAGAAACCTTTCATTCTCTCTGGCTCCTGCTAAGAAACAGGAGACTTTTATTTTCACAAACTAGGAATATAACATTTTATTCTAACCTTCGAAGCACATTTTCTACCTGTCCTGTGACGACTGATCCAGAAGAGTTGTGAATCACTGTTTAACGTAATCGTAACCAAGTGTGAGCAATAAAACGGAGGTCTGTGCAGAGTTTGTGCCGCGTATCCTCGATGGATGTTACATAACAGGAAATGAGCCTGCTGAGCCCACTTGTCCTCTGGCTGTAGGAAATGACCTTTATGTGACAACCTTGTTGGAAACATTACGCTTACTGGAAGATCAACTGGAAGTTGACCAGCAGTGTTTCCGAGCACCCTGTCACCCTGATGTCAAGGAGGCTTTAATGAGAGTAAACTACCTGCCAACAGCCTTCCCCTCCAGCTGCACTGTGGATCTCACAGAAGTAAGGTCAAGAGGTAGTTGATCTTCAACACGAAAAATCAGAAAATCATGGATTTAAAACTGAAAATACATAGCAGTAATATGTCATATATCCACTGAAGACATTTGTGAGAGCCAAGTGACATCAGAAATCACAAGCCTACTAATAATGGGAGTGGAACTTCAACTGGTCAATAAAACTGAACCAGAATAGCCATAACAAACACACCAACTACTACAACAAAAACTGCTCTTAAAGAAAAGTTAACGCCTCACTTCAATGCTGTTTTCACTTCAACAGTAGACTACTGTAGGCTGCGAAGGCCACCGCGGGGGTGGGTTTGGCTACACACTTTAAAAACTACAGATTTTAGTTAAGAGAGATTTTGAGTCATATCTTTTGCAAGTGCGTTGAGAAAAACCTTGAATCCCCCCTTTCTCTCTTTAATAAAATCACTGAGAATGAGTTGGTGCTGATGAAGAGCGCGGCACCATACGTCTGTTAAGGATATCGGTAAAGTGCACACGCCATTATCACAACCCCGGCTCCTGTTTCCAATGGATACCAAATTGAAATCAAGTGGAGCAGACAGAAGGGGATGTTTGATTCGTCTTACACCTTCAACCTTCCCACGTCTTATCGTTCCATCCCAGCGTGACTTTGTCGGAGAAAAGCCGTGCAGGTGGAAACAAAAACTCAGCTCACTTAAACATGTGACGGCCAGGAAAAGGTCAAGAATGAGTATGAAAGGAATTTCACTCCTGCAGAGATTAGAAGGAGACATTTGCTCTGACAGTGAGGAGACACCTTTTTCTTTTCAGTATCATCGTGAAGACTAGAGGTTCTTGAGAGTGATGGTGGGAAAAAAAAGCAAGATAAAGATATGATGAACAGACGACTATTTAGAAAATGCAAAGAGGTGACACTACATGATTGAGTGATTCCTTATTTTCGTGTCATGCACGCAAAGTGCCCAACGCTCGTGGGTTTATAAAACACCAAAAATACAGTTGCAATGGTCAAACATTTAATTTCAATTACAAAGATTACAGGTTATTTTATTGCTTGGTCTTTAACAAAATATTCTGCCTTCTCTCACAAGCTTGGCAGATATCAGAATCTGCTACAAAAACAATTCCCTTCCTGAAGCACAACTCAAGTTTTTTGTAGTCATGTAAAGTCAAGAAATCAACATAAATGGAGGCAATTTTACTAAAAAGTACATCCCTTTATGTCCCTTGCTTGCACTTATTTGCTACACCTACTGGAGCTGATGAGGTTACATGTGTTTATATGATATGCATCAAAGTTTAAGTGGGAGATTCCTGATGTGACGTTTAACCGTTTCACTCAGATCAACAAGTTGGTCCTCCATTTCTGAGGTCCATTTTACTACTACTTTATGCTTTGTGTGTTGCATTAGCTCATGCATTAGCTGTATTGTCCTTCCACTTCAGTCAGCCAGTTTCTCAACTGGCTATCGTTCTTTCCCACGTGACTGCGTCATCGGTTGTCCTCGGGGTTCCTCACACACAACAGGATATCCGATCGTGAATATTGAACATGTTTAATATTTACGATTTGAAATCAGTGCGGCCAGGATGGACTTCGGGGGATGTAAAAAAAAAACACGGGATCATCTGGAAAGATAATCTTTAGAACCATCAAAAAAATCAAGGCTTTGCTGACCGTTGTCGGAAGGGTGGAATCGGGCCCAAAATCATCTTGATTCTCATGTAGGGTGTACTCGGCATTACATTTCATAATGGCATTTCAAACATACAGTAGTTCCACTCAACAGTTACATCAAACTAAATCAGAGCATCAGGCACTGGTTTCCACCCTTTTTGGCAAATACTTGGTGGTCATGTCTATAATGTTAAATCCAGTAGTGGTCCGTACTGTCCACACTTCCCATTCATTGTCTATGTAAGCAGCCATGCAATGCATTCTGGTAGCTTAGAGGCACGATTTAAGAGACGGGGCATATGTCTCAGCATAAAAATTGGTTGCCCTTTTCCCCTGAGGTAGAGGGCGTGGTATAAGTGTGATAACACACGCTGAGATGTCCTGATACAGTAAATAATAATCACGTCGTGGCAGTCTGCACCTCTGCCTCCTTCATATCAGGACACTTCATCACTGTTGTGGCTGTTGTTCTCATCTGAATAAATGACCATCCAGAATGCCAGTAACTGACCATCAGAAAACATAAACTCAACGCCCCCCTCATGATTGACAGCTCTTATATTAATACTTCACTCTTTGTTTATCACTTGAATGACTGAAAAAGCATTACAGCCTTGTCTTGGTCTCTGCGTACAGGTGATTGATGCTCGCACGTTCCAGTCCACCATCATTTCTTTTGCATGTGTTTGCTCCAGATGAATCTCTCTCTGGGCAGTGGCGAGTTTTGATGAATGGTGGAGGTAATGGCGGATGACAGCCGGAGTGGCCCTCGCGCCGCGATGAGTCAGGGAACCCGCCAGTCTCTTCCCAAATGATGACATTTGATTTTGTCTGGTGCCTTTTTCTTTCAGTATGGCAGGTGCAGAGGCGACAATCAATAGCTCCCTCTTGTTCTCACTTTCCCCCCCTCACCGTCCCCTCGCCCCTTCTTTTCTCCCTCCCTCCGTACATGCCTGTGCATTTTCTTTTCAATCTCTCCGACTCCATTGAGCTCTCTTTCTCTCATTCTTTTGTTGTCTCACCTCTCCTTCCTCCTCGCCATCCCCTCGCTCTGTCATCCTTGACTCTCAGCGGCACATATCTGTGGATAACTAATGATAATGGACTTTGCTCCCTGATGTGGGAATTCTGCAATCAGCCACTCTGCATGACATATGCGTTGATGGCCTTAATTTTCTCAGACTTGAATGCCCCCAAAGATCATCAACTGCGAGGAGACAGAGCACACAAATAAACGCTGCTAGCGAAGAAAGGAGTGATTAATTCTAACAGCAATGGTGCGCTGCGATGATGTCTTGGCGATCCAGTGAGCTACAGCTAAAAAAAAAATCCAGCTCATGACACTCACAGCGGGGCCTCCCGTCTTGATTTCTTTCTCCTGTCTTTGCTGATTTCCCTAGGATAAAGATATCCGGGGAAAATTGTTGATCATGACACATTTCAGTGTGATTTTCTCCTCAAAGCGTCATTCATTAATATGTCTGGTGCAGAGAACTTGTGGTGACTCATGCAGTCCTACAGGGACAGGGTATGAATTTATCAGGCAATGATATTTTAGAAGAAGGATTCATCTTTGGCACATTCATAGAAGCCTCCGGTCATCTAGAGAAGCTCACTTAATAAATAACAGGGTAAACAAAGCGATGTAGTAACCAAACATGGAGACACATCCCTAGTTTTTATGAAAGATTTTCTTAATTTTCAAACTGAAAAACAACCCTCAGACTGTCACACTCGGGTGTTTTATGAAGCATTTTCCCCGAGGGTTAGTAAAGAGAGACATCTCAGAAATATGTCAGCCCTATACAAGTGTAATCATGTATAAATGAGATGTCTAATTTGTCTCAAGCACTTCTTACAGTCCATACAGATGTACAGTAATTTCTCATGCATTCTCATCTATTAATATATCAGTGACCATAAAGGTGCCTTGGGGAGCTTTTTGTAAACAAAGTGTCCGTTTCCATTCAGTGTTTTTCACCAGAACACACTGTGTGTATGCTTGAGGTCTAACAAAATGTGCTGTGTGGATGCATTATCTCATAAAACATTTGCAGATTTTTCTTAAAAGCTTGAAGTGTTGTTTTCATCCATTTTTTGTGCGCTAGCAGTTTTCTTTTTCCCAGCCTTTGCTGGCACATGGACGCATTTCTTGGCACATTACCGTCACCTGTAGATCAGTAGCATAGTGTGAAACCCTCCGAAGGAATGTGTATCGTTGATTCTCGTGCACACGCATTAGAACAAACAAAACATGGACCCACGCGTACAATCATGAGTGATATTCCTCCAGAGCAACCACTGCTCTCCCCAAAGAGGCTAAAAAACGCTGCAAACTTACACTAAATTTTGGCAAGGAAAAAACTGGCATGGCCATTTTCAAAGGTGTCCCTTGACCTTTGACCTCAAGATATGTGAATGAAAATGGGTTCTATGGGTACCCACGAGTCTCCCCTTTACAGACATGCCCACTTTATGATAATCACATGCAGTTTGGGGCAAGTCATAGTCAAGTCAGCACACTGACACACTGACAGCTGTTGTTGCCTGTTTGGTTTGAGTTTTCCATGTTGTGATTTGAGCATATTCTTTTATGTTAAATGCAGTACCTGTGAGGGTTTCTGGACAATATTTGGCATTGTTTTGTGTTGTTAATTTATTTCTAGTTATAAATATACTCCCCTCCTGATAAGAGTATTAAATACAAATCTCCCTTTAAGGTACATTTTGAACAAAAAACAAATGTGATTAATTTGTGATTCATCGCGGTTAAACATTTTAATCGATTGACAGCCGTAATTTTTATGTAAAAAAAAATGCCTTTCCTTGCCTTCAGTGTTAATGCAGGACATCAAATCATTAAAAATAGTTTAAAGTCTCAGGCAGGTTTTCATCTTTTCTTTGGCCTGTCTGTGCTACCAGACTCTCATTAGGAAGATGAGTGTAAGATGAGTGCTGGTTCTCTGTCCAAACCACGGAAGAGCTGCTGTTTCCTCAGCCAGGGAAAAAGAAGCTGAAGCACTGGGCAGATCAACAACCCAGCTCTCCATCCCGCTCCACTCCGGTCACCACAGAGCGGCATCAAAGCCAGCTGTCCTGCTTTAATCTTCTGGACCGGTCTTGCGAGGACGGTGTCATCCAACCTGAATGTGTGTCCCAGAGGACAGAGAGGAAGTGTGAGAGCTCTGGTTGGATACCTCTCCACTCTCTCCTCACACAGACTTCTTTCTCTCTTTCTCTGTCATGCATCCGCAATCTCATTGTCCTATTTTGTCTTTAATCTCCCTGTTTATCACTCTCTGTCACACACACACACACACACACACACTCGCATGGCAGAAGATAGCGTTGGACGTCCGATCGCCCATGGGAGGAAGCAGGAATATGCTTGTGTGACGCCACAGTGGAACAATGGCAGCTAATCAGAGGCATCTGCTCCTTCATGGTGCCAGCATCATCTCAACACAACACAAGCCAAACTGAAGAAAATAGAACCAGCACATGGTCTTTTTTGGCTTTTCCATTGCTGTATTTTCTATTTTTTTTTCTATCAAGAAGGACTTGTGTCCCCTCTGCCAGACATCAAATCTTAAAACAAAACAAGAAGCCTCAGTCAGGATGCTACTTCTCCCCATGGCACTAAAAACACATGTCCAGCTAGTAACAACTTGTGAATGCTGTTGTGACTGTGGGGTTTGTGATTTAGCTACCTTTTGGGAAATGTATCCTCCTCCTCAGTCCTCTCCAGCTGAAGAAAAACATGCCGTCTGTGATCAAGGTTGAGAAGTGGATGGGATGAAGGAAAAGGGCATTACCTCCCCGAGTCAACTGAGCAGAAACCTCTCTGAGACTCTCAGGTGTTGCTTTTTATAATTTAACTAGTTTAGTCACACACACTTAAGCCGAGGAATTGAGCATTTATTGTTTTAGTTAGTTTAGTAAATGCTCTGCATGCAGTTACAAGGATTCTGCTCTGAGAACTAATCCCCCCCAATCCACACAAGACTGATGCATCAGTGAGCCGATGATGCCGAGCTGACGCCAATCAGCGAAAGTGCCTGAACTAAGGAAAGATCCATTTGATGTTCTCAATCCTCCCATGTATTTGTTGCACACTGACATTTTAACCAAACCTTTTTTGGATGGCAAAAATAATCCTCGATCTGATTTGTCTAAAAGGTTTCTCTGTATAAGAACAGAATTGTTTCTTCAAACTCTAATCTGAACTATAAAAAAAAAAAAAAAAAAACTAGGGCTGTCCATTGATTAAAATATTTAATCGTGATTAATTGCAAATTAATTGCACATTTTCATTAGTTCAAAATGTACTTTAAAGGGAGATTTCTCAAGAATTAAATACTCAAATATGCTTGCTTTATGCAAATGTATGTATATATTGATTTTGGAAATCAATTAACAACACAAAACAATGACAAATATTGTCCAGAAACCCTCACAGGTACTGCATTTAGCATAAAAGAATATGCTCAAATCATAACATGGCAAACTGCAGCCCAACAGGCAACAACAGCTGTCAGTGTGTCAGTGTGCTGACTTGACTATGACTTGCCCCAAACTGCATGTGATTATCATAAAGTGGGCATGTCTGTAAAGGGGAGACTCGTTGGTACCCATAAAACCCATTTTCATTCACATATCTTCAAGGGCCATGCCAGTTTTTCCTCGCCAAAATTTAGCGCAAGTTTGGAGCGTAATTTAACTCCTTCGCGACAAGCTAGTATGACATGGTCCAACCAATAGATTCCTTAGGTTTTCTAGTTTCATACGATACCCGTTTCTTCACTCTAGCTTTAAAACCCGCTACAACTTCCAAACGATCGATGGCATTAATGGGTTAAAGAAATCAGTGGCGTTAAAACAAATTTGTGTTAAACTTTGACAGCCCTAAAAAAGCAGGACAGTGCTAAAATGATTAGTCGAGTTATCAATTAGTGTCAACTAACTATCAGTTAAGGCCAACTGATCTTTGGGCCAAAGGATGTCTGTCCACATTCTTGACAAATGCTGTGTGCAACTTTTTAAAAAGTATGTTGCTACAATCAGCCAAATATAACTGAAAACAATTCCTCCCTCCAGTCTCATTGGCGAAGGTGAAACATGGCTTGAAGCTGGGATCATCAGCACGTATGCAGGGTGCAGGGGAGCTGTGTCTCTACAAGCCGAACAGTGTTTGAAGTGTGCTTTGGGGCTTCTGCCAGGCTTTGGTTGTAACTGGGAAACACAGCTGTCCTGTGGCTGATAGCTCCTGAGGAGCTCTCTGCAGCTACTGGATGGCCGTTCGTCTCTATAATCTGTAGGGGGAAGGTGCAGGCAGGGTGCCAACGGGTGTCACAGGTGAATTAGGGTGCAGAACAGGAGCCGGAAGAGGGAGGACACCACAAGTTAAAGGTGGTAGATAGAGCTTAGACTGTAAACACATTCAATTTAATGACCTAATAATTCATTAAGTCTTACCGCAGTGTCAAATCACAGAGCACAGATGGTGGTGAGCTGGGAACAGTGTCTTCCCTGCAGTTTAATGTTTTTTATCTGGTAGGAAACCAATTATGCCTGACAGATTTAATATTACCAGTTTCAGTTGGGTTGAGGCACAATATAGCTGCTCCCTGTGCATTTTGACATGCGATATTTGTCATTGCATCCAAACTGCTCCCTGCACAACAGTCCACATTTTCCACGTTCAGGATATTGGATGGAACACATTTGTTAAAATTATCTTTCTGCTTAGAAATGCAATAAAGTGTTTGCATCAGAAAACAAAGGAAGAGTGAGTTATCTCCCATTTATATTGGGGTAAACATAGAAATCCAACCTTTCAGTTTAACAACCAAGAAGATGTATCTGCTATATGTATTGAATTCAGTTTAATGAAAGTTTATATGGTAATCTAAAGTGATATATTTAATGTACTCCAGCACAGTGTGTTTGAAATAAGAAAAATTACTTCAGTGTTTTGGTTTTTGCTAATATTTCAAATATAGACAAATAAATCAAAGAGGGTGTTAACATTCATATTGGGGGAAAAGTACAGCAACTATGGCCCTTCTTATACATGGTAACCCAATTATAGTCAACCAACAGTGATTGGACACATTACTAAACTACAGTAACTTCAGTAAATTCCTAATGGATAAGGCTGTGGGGAGATCATGTGTTCAGTCATGTGTGTGTGAGTCTGTCTGTCTGTCCACAGCTAATATCACATACCACTGGACCCATCGGCCTAATGTTTTCGGTGCTCATTTATGACTGTATGCTCAAGGACCTCTCGTGGTTGTGGCGATTCACAATTTTTGGAAAACCTATTTTATTGTGAATTTTACTTAAGTGATCAACAACTGCTTCAGTAGCAGAAAAGCATTTCCGACAATCGGCTATGGGCTAAAGCAAGGCTCACATTGTCTGTTGCAGGCCACATTCTTTTGGCCTTTGTCGTGCCTCAAAAACTGACATCAATAGAAAAGTTTGATCTCATTTTGAACCGGAGTATCTACAGATTAATTACGTACCTGATATGTTGTGATCCACTAAAGTTAGGCACGATACGGGATGAATAAATCAGCCATCAAGAAACAACACATTTACACCTCATGGTTTATGTTCAATGCCAACGTTCAGTGCCAATGCAGGAAGTACTGTGTGTGTCATATACAGTGTGTGGCAAAGCAGAACGTAAAGGTGTGGCAGTCGGCAAGATGGATAGTTCACAATGAGGAGCCACACACCTGCAATGGCTTTTTTTATCAACCACAATCTGTCCTTACACCTTACTCAAGTGTTTTAGTCGCCTAATCGTAACCTTGAGTATATACAATAACCACAATCTTTTCCTAAACTTAACCGTACCATATGTACAGTAGCTGTCGTGCGAGATGCTGAATTTTACAGAAATTGGCATTGGATTTATTTTGCAGAATCGTCCTTGTCTGGTGATGGGGTTGGTAAACAAGACACCAGTCTGGTATTCAGAAAGTAAAACTCAATCAGACTCGGGTCAGATAACTGACTCAGCCAGCCACAAACATTACTCTATTTGGCCCTTAGAAGCTGTTTGATTGATCGCTGTATTAAAAGGGCTAAGAGTGCTGCTCACTGTTCACCCAATACAGACGTGAACACCCTCAAACACAGTTACTACTAAAGCTGTAAAGTCAGCACTTTAACCTGCAGTTATTATTTCATTTCAAATCCAATGTGCTGGGTGTATGGAGCCAAAGCAATACGTACAAACTCAAAGAGACTGTAATAAACCTCATAATAAGAATCCTGGACAGGAAATAAAGCTGAGTGCTTCGTCTTAACCAGCGGTCCAGAATGGCTGATGGCTGCTATAATTTGAAAAACATCAGTTGCTTACACAGTGAATTGCTTTCAGACATCTTATCACGGTAGCAGCTCATATACTTCACTGTTTCACTAGTCAATGCAGGCATTGTGTGTGATACTGTTTGGTGCACTTCATATGAGAGAAATGCAAAGCAAGAGAGCTCAGCCTTCAGTGTTCCTCAGCGTCTGGAGATGTAACGGATAAAAGCATTTATAAAGAGTAGTTTCTCTAACAGTTAATGGGTAGGTGCTGCTGCTAGGGGAAGATGTCACAGTGAAAGCATCAGACAGGCAATACTGACAGCACAAGAGCAAACTTCACCATGTAATTTGTGGTGTAATTTAGATTGGGGAAATGGCGCATTTGGCAATTTATTCACGCAGTTAAAGGTTTAAGTTGAAGTTGAATTTCTTTTTACTGTTGGGTACTGCATGGATAATGGTAGGAAATCTGCTCTGTTCAAACTTAAATAATATGTGTTCAGCTCAACGTTGGACCTTTTGTTTCATTGGCCTGTGAAAATCTGTGAATAAAAGACAATCATTATTCATTATCTGTAACCGCTTATTCTTTTCAGGGTCGCGTGGGGGGAATGGAGCCGATCCCAGCTGACCATTTTAACACCACTCTCACTCATCTGGAATGACCAGATGAGACGAAGAAGAAAAATGAGAAGAGCCTTCTGTGTGTGTGTGTGTGTGTGTGTGTGTGTGTGTGTGTGTGTGTGTGTGTGTGTGTGTGTGTGTGTGTGTGTGTGTGTGTGTGTGTGTGTGACCTCTGGACTTTATTCGTTGGCTTGCTTTCCTCACTTCCGTTTCTCTACTCGTGCACTGATTCGTTTAAGCTGAACCGCCAATCAGAGTGATTTCTCTCTCCGTCGAGCTCCGCGGCCGATTCAACATGCTGAATCGTCCGAAAGAAGTCAGAAACGGGCAGACTAGAGCCGACGGTTCGGCACACACCGCAAAAGCTAGGCCGATGGATGCTCACCAACGGCACTAAACTGTGTGTCAGGGCCTTAAAGGCCTTAACATGTTAACTTTGTGGGTTTTCCTGGCACTGGTTTTCATAAGAAATGCAACACAAATACATTAAATATTGCTTTAAAGTGAGACAAATGCTAATGAAGAGAGTGAGTAACACTCTACTTCAAACTGAAGGTCAGACCCATCTGTCATACGTTGATTTATAATTTAAATGAAGTCAAATGATTCCATCCAAGCCATCAAACTCGTCAACGTGGTCACCATCAAGGACGACAGGCTGGTTATGGCCTCCCTGTCCCTTCACCTCCTCATCCTGCTCCTCCTTCTCCTCCACCACCTTGTCTCCTTCAGACAGTGCAGAAGATCATTAATTTGAGCGTGTGCGCTTTTGACTGAGCTGCAAATAGGCCCTAACTGCCTCCCTGCAGTTCCTGCCACCACAGATGATTATCATTGAGACGATTAAAGCACTGAGTAATGCGTCCCTCAGGGGACGCCGCTGCCCGTCTCCTCCATCACTGCCACTGACCCTCTTGTTAGCCCAGTGCTGCCCAGTGG
>CAKALG010028606.1:0-10779 GCA_916700815.1 Helicolenus hilgendorfi | reverse complement strand
GATGAATGAAAACAACAAATCCACAGCTCAGGCATTATTAATATTCTCACTCAATTCATAACTGGAAAAAGAGGTTGTGGTGTGTGTGTGTGTGAGTTTAGGCAAACAGACAAAAACAGAAAGTCAAACTCACACACAAACACAAACACAAACAGTGCACACCACTGTCGCTGAAAGAATTACGCAACAGATTAGTGACCCAGTGAACTACACGTGGCCCCTACCAGAGGTCAAAGGTCACAGTGAGTAAATCAGAAAGCTCAGACAGGCGTACAGAGGTCAAAATAAAACACTGGCTACCTAATCCAACTCACTACTGCAGCATTACAGCTCACACATAGTAAGTTTAACGCATAATGTGTTTAATAAGCCGTTAAAGCTCCACTAATCAATATTTTCATATTATTAATAGATCAAATAACTGTGTAACGTGAAAGACTCACTTGTATTGACAAACCCACAGATAATTATCATCCAACAGTTCCCCTCAGCTCTACAGAGCATCTTAGCGTCCTTTAGGTCATTGTTTTGGTTTTACAGCCACATCGGCGTCATTTCCAGCCGCATCAATCAGACGTTTTTGCCAAATAAGCTCTGATAAACCCACTGTACACTATCAAACAAAATTAGCGAGTAACTGTTGAACATAATGAAGCATTTAGCAGCTAAAGGGACAGATATTTCCCTCAGGAGTTGGTAAAGACCCAAAGGATTGCTAAAACGAGTGTTCTCAATTCTTAAAATTGCAAGCCTTTATCCTTATTTGTGAGACTGCTTGCGGGTTGCTATAGCATGTGATGAAATTACACATTATCATATGAATTTCACTTAGCTATTTGGTTATACTGTAATTAAAAGGAGGGATGATTACAATTTTACAAGTGAGAAAAATTGCATCATATTAAGAGAGAAGCAGATGCATTGAAAAACAAACTAAAAGCCATTTCTCATCAGTGTGATGCTAAAATGCGTTGCAGGAATGCGGAATATCCGCATGCACATTTCCGCATTGACAACTATGCACATCGGGTCCGGTGTGAATTATCTGCATTGCCGTGTTCCATTTTCACAATGAGTTTCCTCCTGAATAATAACACCAGCTGACATTTAATAATTAGCACAAAGGCAAAAAAAATGCAACATTTAATCCATGCCAGAGTATATTCATACTCAAACTGAAGAAATGCCCTATAGACAGCATATCAAGGTTTCAAGTGCATTTTTACTCATTCAGAGAAGAAGAATAACAACAACGAAACACCCATATGTCTGGAGCGTCAGGCACATGTGGTAAATCCCCCACATCTGTGAAAACACTCGCTAAGACGTAGTATAGTATAGCTTTCTTTATCTGTTACTGGTAGCACCGCTCAGCTGCCTTCAATACACACACCGGCATATCCCTCCCTACCATACAATATCTGTAAATCTGTTTTGTTGAATCACACTCTGAGAATTAATTAACATGATTTTAAAGCACAGATTTATGCAAATGATAACATCTCAGGGAAAAAAATACCCAGATACATGTAGACCCAAGAGTCATTATTAAATCAGGGCTTTTAACCGCAAAAGACATCAACAAACAGATTACAAATGGCGTTGGTGTAGTGAAACTTGGTGTGATGTTTATGCATGAGTACAAAGTAGTACACGTGGTATCTCTGGATGCTGAAAGCACACCTTTGTTTTATCAATATTTTTTTAATTCTTTCAACAAAAACATGGCAATTTTGCATGAATTTGCCATGATTCAGCAAGATTTTTTACTATTTAAAGCCTCTGAATTAGCATTTAGACCATCATGTCACAAACTAGTTCATATGATGTGTCATATGGCAAATATGTTTATAGTTGTTCCAAAAGGCCTCACTTGAAGGTGGTGGTGAAAGGTCTGCTGTCACAGAGCTGGGGGAGACGTGATAATCGTTCCAGTCAAGATAACACCGTACACTTTTGGACAGTCTCTCCACAAAGGCATTCACTATTGCGCTCATTTTGAAGAAGAATGAAAAAAGAGAGCTTGACAGAGCCTGCACACTGACTAACACTTGGCCTGTTACTGCATGAAGTGGGTGTGAATGTCCGATTCTAGGTTATGAAAAGTTACAAATGCAGCCTCTGCAACTACTATGTCGGAAAGTGGGGGAGGGGCAGCCTGTTTCTAGACGTTTAAATGACCTCCAACATTTCCAATTTGTTATGTTACTCATGTAGTATACAGTGAAAATATATATATATTTCTATCTCTCTCTGTTGAAGGATACTACACAGTTATCCTCCAACCAAAGTGCTCATCGGATGGTCAAACAGCCTCTGAAACAGCTTCCCATGCCCGACAATTTCTGTAATCTGACATTCACGCCCACTTCATGCAGTGATAGGCCAGCTGTGTGGAGGCAGTCAAGGTTTGAACTTCTCTCCAGTGGACAAGTGAGAAGTGAAGCCAATGCAGAAATGCCTTAAACTTGCATTCTTTCTAACAGCCAGCAGGGGGCGTCTCATCTGGTTGCAAAAAGAAGTCTGATCGTATTAGAAGTCTATGAGAAAATGAGCCTACTTCTCACTTGATTTATTACCTGAGTAAACATTGTAAACATGAGTTTATGGTCTCAATCGCTAGTTTCAAGTCTTCTTCAATACAGCATGATGTTCATTTAGTAAATTATGGTCCCATTTAGAGTCAAATAGACCATAAAGCAGGGGATGCTTTAGGGCGTGGCTACCTTGTGATTGAGAGATCGCTACCACGGTGTTGTCCGGTCTAGGAGTTGTCCATGTTTTTGTCTAGAACTTTAACCCTTTCATATTGTGTTTTCAGTTCCTGAAAGTTAATTATAACCTTTTTGGTCGTCTAAAAATGTCTTATTCAGCGCTCAGTTGTACTTAGCTCCACCCTCTTGTGTCACTTCTGGTTGCAAAAGATCAACATGGCGACGGCCAGAATGCCGAACTCGTGGCTTCAAAACAGCAGTTTTCCTACCAATGGGAGACGTCACGGTGACTACGTCCACTTCTTATACAGTCTATGCTTCTCTTCTCAAGCTGTCTTTTTTCATTTCCGTCAACATGATGAAGGCCTTCCAGCCAAGATTGACAGAAAATGTGTGCATTTATCCCCATATTTAAAAGATTAATCGCGTCTCGCCCTTCTCCCTGACAGCAGGATTTTCACCTCACGAGCGTGGATATTTGGAACAGCTGCCTTAAGATGTGACTGGACGTGGGGTTTTTTTTGTCTTTCATTTGACATGAATGAACGTATGAAGTCGGTCTTATCGAGCCTAACCCCAGCCTTAACCCTGTTAGACCAGCATGGGACACTAAAACTAAGACCCTGGCTAAAGGAATTCTTTAAGTGTTAGAAGTTCCTTAAGGGAATTAACTCACTCTTTAATAGCAGGACAACATTGGAATTATTTCACAAAAAGCACTACTGGACAAAGTTGCTGTGCTCAAGACTAGTGTAGCTGATATCTAATCTTCACTATGAGCAATATTTAGCCAATATATTGGAAAACAGATCACTGTAAAACAAGTAAGCATGGATAGATGGATGGAGTTGTAAAATGACAAGTCAGATCAAAACTCACTGGAAACTGCTTGCGCTTTCTTCCAGGCTTGCCAACTTTACAAGAGGCACTACTTTTAGCCGACTTCTCCTCGGTCTTCAGGTCCATGTCCAATATTGTGCTTTCACCCTGTCAACAAAAAAAAAACATCATGATTTAGACTTATTTTATTTGTACGGCACCTTTCAAAACAGGGTTACAAAGTGCTTCACCAATAATTAAAAATAATAAGAAACACAACAAACAAAATTACAAAAGGCAAGTTCATAAAAATGAGTTTTTAGTAACTATTTAAAAAAAATCAACGAGGTCGCAAAATTGTAGTTTTAAGTCTAGACTCAAACTGTCTAGGAGACAGTCTGAGATTGCGTGCAGGAAGATAGGGGCATAAAAGTTCACAGATGTATGCTGGGGCTAGACCATGTAGGGCTTTTAAAAGTAATGAGTAAAACCTTAAAATGAATCCAGAAGTTAACTGGAAGCCAATGCAGGGAGGCTGAAATGAGAGTTATGTGATCTCTTTTGTTTGATCCAGTTAACAGTCTGGCTGCAGCATTTTGTACACGTTGAACATGCTTTATTGTTTAGGCAGGTAAAGAGTAAAGTACAGTAATCAATTCTTGAGAAAATAAACACATGAATAACTTTTTCCAAGTCAGAGAATGATAGAAAATGATCCAAAGTTGATAGAAACAGGACGGAAACTACCTTGTTGATATGATGATCAAAAGTTAAATTGGAATCAAAGATAACTCCTTAATTTCGAGCATTATGCTTTACAGAAGTCTCAGTATACTGTAATAATTGGAAAGTCAAATTTACAAATCGGAAATGTCAAATTTACATTTCAGGCCTGGACACACATACCTATCTCTCCAGGTAATGAAAGACTGTATTTGAATATACAGTAAGCTAAGTGTTGGTTTCACCTCAGCCAAAGGTGCAGCAGTAGTGATACTAGATCTGTAGGACACACACAAAACTGAACCACACTGAAACACTTGAACATTTGGCGGGGGTCCTTGAGTGTCTTTGGCTGAGTGGACAATGAGACAGATAGAAATTGAATGGCACGTTCCTTTGAACTGGGCTGAAGTGAAAGCTCCACGGACGCAGCGCTGACCTTCCACAGACAATCCCCTCTTGACACCGTTACAAAGACATCGACCGGCCCCCACCTTCCGCTGCTGCAATTTCCCTTTGATTAATAAAACTGTCTTCCCCCCGTGAACAAAGCCCCATGTCCGCCACCACCAAGTACCCCTGGGGTTGATGGGAGAAAAGATGATCCTAATGTAGATGCTTTGAGTTTCAATATTGACTGAATAGGACCACCAGCACCAGGTCTGAATGCAAATGAGATTGCAAGGCCATTCCTGACAGCTGCGGTGGGGGGCGGAGGGCTGGGTCCTTATTAGATTCCTTCAGTGTTGAATGTGAGATTACCTCAAAGATAAATGAGCTCTCCGCACTGTAAGGCATTCTGCTGCCGAGTCCCTTTGCTGACTTGTTAAGTACTTTTATTATAACCTCAGTCATTGTGGCGTGGGATAACATGACAGAAGAGTACTATAAGATGACTTTGTCTTTGCATAATGGATGGTGTTAAATACAGCAGCACAATTCACTGACTTAATTACAGAAGAAAAGTAGAGGAGACCATGGACAGGTGCAACACCTTTAATTCCTCCAATAAGAAGCAAACTACAGTGACAACACTTCCTGCTTTAGAACATTATCTCAAAACTATCTGGAAACAAGTTGAACTGTATAACTACACTTGAGTGTAAGACTTAAGGCCTTTAAACACCGGGGGCATGTTTTCGTATGATTAGTTTGCACGTCAGTATATTTTTTCTAACTGTTGTTTTGTGAGTATTTTTCACAGTTCCTGAATATTACTTGGCGAAAAAGCGAGGTAATTTTTTCCCCAGAATGAGGTAGATTTTCAGAGCTTTTGCACTGCGAATAAAGACATCAACCAGTCATGCTGTGCAGAACCGGATGAGCTGCGCCTATATATTTGAAACAACAACATGGAGGCTCTGTAGTCCGAACCAGGACGGCAAACTTTATTACTCCTTTCAACCTCGGCAATGGTAGCGCAGACCAAATCAACTCCTTCAGCTCTTAACTTTCACAATAAAAGCCTTAGACATATAATAATTGCAGGCGAGTATTTCGCATAGTCATGCCTTTATGCTGCATCTTAACATGATACAAAATCACTGTGCTGTCCAGGCTACAGACCAATCACTGGTGTATTTTAGACATGCATCCATTAGGTTTGGACGATATATTGAAATTTTCCAACCGGCCATTATCCGCCCAACAACTGCCGATTGGCGATATATTCGCGTATGTGTGCTAGGAGATCAGCTGTTCTAGCGGCGGAGCATCGTAAAACATTCATTCGAACTCAAAACCAAATAAAACTCACCAAAACCGTCTTGTTTAGTCTTTCCATCAATCACAAACTCTTATTTGGTCGAAAAGTTAGATGTGAAAATATGCCGACTCTACACGTTGTTGTTCCCCCGCTGTATCCCTCCCGGCCTAGCGGAACATTAAATTAGCAAACTAAAATGACAAACATCGGCCAAACAATCCCCCCTCCCACGCCCCCCAAAAAAATGGAAATGTACGCAGCCAATCCCCGATAGCCAATATATAATCGCCCTACCCTAGTACCTATTCATTTAAGTTTCAATTTGTTTTGTTATTAGTAACATGAAAACATCTAAAGACTACATCTCAGTTGAGCATCAAACCGTGAAACAGCGGTTGAGATCATAAGGTCCATTTAGTAGCTGCTCTAGACCTTTCAATGTTCTCATGCGATCTTCCTCAGCAGCAGCATATAGAGTTTGCACAGTTGTCGTGGAATTGTAGATGTTCATTTTGCCTTTTTTTCTGAGCACTTTAAGGACTTATCTTGTCCATTTTAGATTTTAAGCCTTTGGCAAACTCCATCTGCTCATGAAGATCATGTGATATGATCAAAAGCTACTAAATGGGGCTTGAGTTGAGTTTTTTTTCCCCAGTTACTCGTTCCAAGGTCAAGAATGAACTCATGTTTTAAGCCAGCATGGATGAAAGGTCTGGAAATTGCTCAGAAAAATGTGAGATAATGGTGTCACACTGAAATATGTGATCCGTCAGAATCTGTGACGCTAGAGGGTGTACTGTATAAAAAAATATTGCAACCCGATATCATGGCAAAGCGTGTAATAGAACAAGCTGTCCATCACAGGATAGCGTGTCACATTTCGTCTTGCCAAGGAATGAATATTACACACGTGTATATAAATTGAGTTGCAGTAGCCCACCGGGGGGAGGTGGGGGAGTTTAGGCAACAAAATCACTTGGTTAGCTCATGGATGTCCGTAAAATAACGAAGTTAAATACATACAGAAACAACGTAATATCAGTATGGAAAACACGTCACTAACGTAACTTACAAAACAACACACTGATCTCGATCACCAGTCTCCTGGTTGAAAGTCCTGTGTGTTGTAGTCAGACTATGTGGCGTACAAATGACACCTAAAGCAAGAACGGCAGAACGATTTCGCCTTGCGCATAATCATGTCATTCACACGCCTTTTCCTGCGACCTGGCTGAACATTGACAGGTTGGAGTAACATATCACTGCTATCAAAATATGTCACTCTATCTAAATATTATGAGGTTAGCATTTGTAACTGCTATCAAAATATGTAACCTAAAATATCTAAATACTATAGCATTTGGGAAAGAAGACAGGAAGCTCCTTGTTTGCAATGTAATGTTACATGTCATATACTGTATATCTACCACAGTCCATGTGGATTTGGCACTTGTGTGTGTATGACACAATAAATAACATAACTACCTAACTAACTAGAGACCATTTTTGGTAACAGCGACAAAAATAAAGCTTTTGACATGGCAAAAATACCTGATCAGGTCACACAATCTGACGGGTCACAGTATATGTTATAACACCACCAGGGACCTTTGTGACATCTCATCACCTTCTCTTTTGCTCTTTTTTCCATCAACTGTCCAGTGAAGGCAAAAATACCATAAAAACATTCTTGAAAAACTGGACTCTAGCTCTCACTGACTCTTATAGACTCTACTTCTTAAATAATTTAAAAGATGGAGGACTTTAATAAACACAGGCAGGCAGGAATTTCAAAGGTCAGGCCGTGTTACGTCCTGAGAGTTGTTGCTTCTAAAATGGAATAAATCCATCAACCATTAGTGTCTCAGGGTGATAGACTGATTTGCATAAAGAGATAGATGTGATCAGAGTGACTGATGCTGTGATTAATGGGCACAAGGTTGTAATTGATAAATAATACTGGAAAAGCCATCATAAAATATTCATCAGTGAATTTCTGGATAAAGATGCTGAGGTTACCGCCGAGCCTTTAAAAGGTTGTTTCAAATGTAGATATCGATGCTTTTTGTGAGAGCATGTGTTTTGCAGATGGGTGCCGGTTCATTGTGTGATTACTAATAGAGAGCCTGGTGCTTTGGTTTTTTTTCCTTACAGGGCGGCAGAATTTGCATAGATAATAGCACGTTTTGAATGCAGCCTGGTGTGCAGGCTCATTTGGGAACCACTTACATGGATGACACAATTCAGTGGTGCTTGGCTATCTCTGCAGGAGCAGCCTACATGCACCACGCCGCCGTTCATCCAATTCCCAGCCCGAGAGCTCAGAGTGGAAATAACACGCCATTTTCACACACAGCTTCACCCTAATATTTTCTGAAAAAAACAACAACAGAAAAGCCTGAAATATGATTTGTTGTTGCCTCGAGTGAACCCTACTACATTGTCAATATCTCTGCACTATTTCCGTCTGGTTAGCCGGTTATTTAAGGCAATGTCTGTTGCCAGGCAACAGGACTAAGGGCAGTACTGTGTAATGGGAACGTAGAGGAAGAGGACAGATCCCCCCCAGTAAAAAAAAAAAAAGAAAAGCGGTAGAGCCATTCCAGCTCCAGCTCAACCTACACCAGCCAACGCCCACGTCACCAACCACCATTACAACAGCGAATGTCACATAGTACAGCTGCATCTCCCCACAGCATCCTCAGTGATGCTGCCATCGCTGCCTCCGTGGAGCACCAGTGATGCTGCAGTTACGCACAGACTGACTGCAATAATGAGTCTGTCTCCATCATGAAAGGTGACACGGCACTACACATGCTGTTGGATTCTTCAGTAAAAATCTGATTAGTTCTTCGATAAACAGGAGGAATTGATGCGACTCCAGTTAGTCTTTAGATTGCAGAGATCAATACAGCATTAGCTTGACGGTGAGTTGAGTGATTAACTCCATTCATAAAATTGGGAAAAGCTTTAATGGGCTTTGACCTGAAGTGACTGTACAAACCACCATCAATGAAACATCAAGGTAATAACACTAACACACACACTCATGCATGCATATACTTTTTTTTTTTTGGAAAAACAAAAGCCACACTCTACTATTGCTGCTTAAGACTAATCGCCTTTTAAATCTGGTGAGTTTGAGGGCTTTCCAAAAAATTGCATTTTACAATGATGGACACTCAAATCTAATATTAATCATCAGCTCAGCTCAAGTCATTCAAAAAGCCAAAACATGACCGAGTGAACTCTTTGACCCCACTAGCTATAAAGTTGAGAAATCCCCGAGTCATTCAGCAACACGCCGAGCTTCAGAGGAGTCTCATAAATACCTGGCGTGAGATTCCCGAGGCACACTTTAATATATATTTCACACGTGTTTCTCTCTTACCATTCTGTTTCCAGGTGAATCAGCGTAGTCTGAGCTTTTCAATGCAGTGGTGTTGGTGTTGGTGACAGTGTTGGACGGCATCGTCGAGAGGCTTATATGGAGGGGGGCTTATGGGGGTGATAATGGGGCGATGATGTAGGTGATGAGGTGAAAATAAACTCAAAGGAACAACAAAAAAGAAATGAGAGATGATCCCTCTTCTCTCCGCTCTCCTGGAAGATAAAGAAAAGGGACAACTTGTGCATTAGTTTATAGCATTAGTGGGATGCTCTCACTCACTTTCATGCTGCAGCACATTTTGTGCACATTTCCTCAAACCACTAAATTTTTATTTTCTGTCATAAACAGCCTCCTATGTGGGCATCAGCTTTCCTTTTGTTGAGTGCACGTCATATGTAGGAAGCTCTCAGGCTTCTATAGGATACTGTACGGCTACTATCGCCTATAGGGCCTTTTTACACCACATGGGTGTACAGTAGTCGACATTAAATGGCTGCTGATGTGCGCCCCATAATCTGAATAACGCTGCAAAAATATATCCAGTATTAAATTGTGTTTTTTTAATTAATAATATTTAATTATAAAAGTTAAAGTTACTCTCAGCCATGTGCACACAGCAGAGCCACAGTTGCAATCGTTGAAATGTGCATAAAAAACCTCTATATATGTATATTCCTATAAACTAGGATTAATTTCCTCTTAGGGGTGAAGTCAAGATTGATGACAGCCGGTTGTGATTAATCTAAAATGTCCAACAGGCTGGATAGAATAATTGCAAGCAACAACCAGAACGTGTAATCTTAAAAAACATTTTTTATTATAGGGCCACACATGCAGGCGTTTAATGTCACACCGCATTTCCACGCACATCCACGCACAAGCAGGCCAACACGCTCACATGCATTTATCATTCTGTCTATGCGTTCAGATTGCAAAGTTATAGACGTCTTTACAGCAGAGGGAAGACTGCAATATGACCCAGGGGATTGTGTCTCTTTTTACAGGCCACAACTATATAAATCCCCGTTATTTTATTTATTATTTTTATTCTAATGAGGCCAGTGTTTGCAGGAGCCGCGGATCCGTGCAGTAAATTCGGTCAAGTTCAAATGCACATCGCGATGTCCAATCAGCACATCTGCAAAAATGCAACATTTAAAGCTATTTCCCTATTTCCATCGAGCGCCTTCCGCTCTCAGTCTCACGTTTTTTTTGTGCACATGAAGGTTACCCTTCCTGAGCGGTTATAGCAGTGCCGGGTTAATCGGATTTAAATGCGTGAATCGCTGCTGTGTGTTTCGTTACCCGATTTTTCCCAAGTCCCAGGCCTGACCCTTTTTGTCTCTCGCTTTGCTCCCGGAGCCTCCTTCCTCTTCTCTCCCCGTCCTCCACCTCCTCCAGCCGGCCAGCTCTCCTCCAGATGCACC
>CAKALG010028605.1:0-10893 GCA_916700815.1 Helicolenus hilgendorfi | reverse complement strand
AAGTGATGTCATCATTCAATCAATCATTCAATCACTTATCTTTGAAGTTATCGGGGTTCAGCGGGGGAGGGCGGGGCATGACAAAGGGAACCCCATGGCTTGAAATGATCCCAAAGACTGTCACCGAAAATCACCTGGTAACATGCAACACCATCTCCATGGCAACAACCAGTCGTCACTGTAACCGTGTGCAGTGCAGAATGTCTTAAATGTCGCTATTACTCTTCTTCTTTTCTTCCTCTGCTCCCTCTTCTTCTTCTTCTCTTTCTTCGGCTCTTCCTCCTATAAATAGTAACCTAATCCATTGTACGAAAACCAGAATGAACCGCATCTGACAACGCTGTAAAAAATGTGGATTATTAAAAGTTTATTTTATAACGACAATGTTTTTCTTCATAAAAGATGTAGATTGTTTTTATTTACGTTCTCGTTTTGTACTCTTATGGTTGATTTGTTGAACATGTTTTGTAACTATAAGTGGTATTTCATATATGATTACTTATTAAGTACAAGAAAAGCCTAAATTAGGTGGTTTGAGAAAAAAGCCTGGAACAGACTGAGTGCACTGGGGACAGTTAACTGTGGATGCATTTATGTGTGTGTGTGTGTGTGTGTGTGTGTGTGTTTCGATATGAGACTGCTTGTGCTGAAGCGACTGTGTGTGTGTGTGTGTGTGTGTGTGTGTGTGTGTGTGTGTGTGTGTGAGCCACATAATGTTTACTGTAGGTGTTTAGTCCCCCTTACTGTGAGCACAAAGACAGCTGAAATGTAAATGTATGTACCTTACTATAAAATATGGCAAGTTCTGAGAAAAAAGCAATGAGTTTGAAGTATTTATTTAACGAGTATGTGAAGTTAATTGTGCGTGTGTGTATTCAGAAGTACAATATAACCACTAGAAGCATTTTAGCTCTTTAAAGGGTTAATGGACTAAATTAGGGTTAAGCTCTTTTTATTATCTTCACATCCAGCAGCTCCGTCGTTCGTTTTAATATTATAATACTACAATACATAGTGGATGTGTGTGTGTGTGTGTGTGTGTGTGTGTGTGTGTGTGTGTAGGTGTATGTCTATGTTTGTGTGTCCTCACCTCAAGCACCCTGGGGATGACATCATCGGGCCTCTTTCCAAGTCTGATGATGTAATAACTGCTGAGTGGCTAAGTGCTCCTGGATGAAGTCATCATGTCGGTATTTAATATTGCTAAGTGGTTTGGTGGGGTGGGGGGCACCTGGCTCAGCATGCTTTCTCTCTTCTTTCTTTCTTTCTTTCTGTGTTGCTTGCTTTCTTGCTTTCTTTCTTTGTTTGTGGCTTTCTTTCTTTCCTGTTTGCTTTGTTTCTTGCTTTCTTTCTTTCTTTCTTTCTTTCTTTCCTTCTTGTTTCTTTCTTTCTTTCTTTCTTTTTTCTTTCTTGCTTGCAATTTGTTTTCTTTGTTTCTTGCTTGCTTCCTTTCTTGCTTTCTTTATTTCTCTCTTGCTTTCTTTCTTTTTCGCTCGCTTGCCTTTCTTTTCTTTCACAAAAATATGGATAAAACTAAGAAATGTATCTTCATAACCTCTCTCCTCCAGTGTCTTACACGGAGTTACATCATGTGTTTGCTGGTGAAGCCTCTGGAGAAGCCTCTGGAAAAGCGGGACGTTCTGTCACTCTGCCTGTCCTCAGTGGTTCTGAACTGGGACTCTCCCGGCTCCCGGGAGGTCGCTCTCTCTGAGACGGCTTTCTATTTTTAAACCTCTGCTGTCATCTTTGAAGCCATTAAAATAGACCTGTGCAACGTGCAGCATCTGTACCAACCCCCCCTCACACACACACACTCCTCACCTCCTCTAGCTAACCAATCACGATGAAGCCATGTAGCCGAGGCTCTAATGGGAGCAGTTATTGTCCTGAACTTGTTCAAGGACATTTTGAAAAGTGCTTGCAATCTGGAGAAAATGACGTTTGTAGAAACACCCCCCACACTTCTTTCTTTTTAAAGTTGTTCAGACGTATTGAGTTGCAAACAATTCCTCCCAACCATTTGTCCAAACAGACCCAAAATGATACTTCTTTATGTCTGTCCGTCTCTTATTCACTAAGCCCATAATAATTGGTTTTATGTTGAAAGAATTAGGCAACAGAAGAATAGAGTGAGGATGAAATGTTGGTATGAAAAGAAGACGAAAAAAAGACTGAATCAATAAAAAACTATATCTGCCCCCCAAACAAAAGATGACAATAATAATAGTGCGACAGAGAGGTTTTTATTTTGATAGCGAATATCAGTTCCATTATGCCCAAACAATGTTTGTTCTTTTAGTCCATTCAGTGAAGCAAGGCTTCATTTTTCTTTTTCTTTTTGTTTTCATTGCATTTAAGAGTCAGACAGTCAGACAGTGCAAGGACGACCGCCTCGTCAACCTTCCTGAACCACTTACTCAGCCAGACATACAAATTCACGTCCTTCATATTTCACAGTTATTTCATAGCTACTCGAGAAAAACTGGTGCAGCTGCAGAGACGACTGCATGTGGATGAACAGCATATGCTCAGTGAGCGTATTAGTGTGCATTGACAGTTGGCCAAGTGCCGCAGTTTGCGGTTAGTCCCTCTGGATCTAATCAAAGAACCAGACCCTTGACCTCCTCAATAGGCTACAATCTTCAGTACTATAAACACACACACACACATTCGTGCCCTCATGTACATCAATATCTAACCTGTCTAGATCCTAACATCTGTCCCAGTGAGGTCAAGTCAGTCTGATGCAGAGAGACGGGTACAGAAATCCAATCACTAACAGCAGAGTGTGTGTGTGTCTGCATAGAATACAGAGCAGGCCGTGAGTGTGTGTGTGTGTGCATATGATTGTGTAGAAGAGGGTGATTTGTCCTCATTAGGGAACTTCTGAGAGAGCACCATAAAACAAATTAGATATCTCTGTTCTTCTTATTAATGCCATTCATCACCAACATTAATCATGCTGCTCTTTTTTATGCCGCTCATATTTTTTAGAGATAAAAGGAAAAAGACGCATCGCTGTTAATGACCACAAAAAGCTAGATTTTTGGCGAATTAGAGACTCAACGCAGAGGGATTCAAAGAGAGAGGAAATATTACATCTGAACTGGGCTGCACCAGCTATTTGTAAATTCATTACGTTCTGTGTAAAGTCTTTCCCAAATTCTTCCTCAACGAGCTGGTTTCAAACAGGACTAAACTGATATAAAGATATAGATATCTTGGCTATAGACTTTAGTAATGTGCAAATCGGTTGCCAGGAAACATTTGTAGCGCACTTCAAGGCCAATGGTCAGTGTAGACAAGGAGTCACTGTAAAGCAAGATGAGCTGTAACTTTCACTGTGGGAAGCTAAATGATGCCCTTCAGGCATTTATCCTGATGCTATTAGCATGACGTTTTCTCAACCCAGTCTCCAGAAAAAAGTGTTGGCATTTTACGCTTTTGCATATCACGGATACGTTGAATTTTTTAGAACCAAAAATACGTTTCTTTAAAGGTCCCATATTGTAAAAAGTGAGGTTTTCAGGTCTTTTACATTATAAAGCAGGTTTAAGTGCGATATAAATACTGTTAAACTATCAAGGGTAAATTGATAAATGTGTCCCACTTTATTTCCTGTTACAGTGCATGTGAATTGTATCAGCTGACAGGAAGTAAACGCAATTCCATTATAATTCCATTGAAATGCACTAAAACGGAGGGTAAATACAGGTATATTCAGGCAGACAGTACGAGGAAAGTAATGTTTTTTTTGAACATTAAAGTATGTAAACCTGTTCTGTTAGAAACACAAAATACAAGTATGAACCCTGAAAATTAGCACGATATGTGACCTTTAATACGTTTCATATCAGCATCGTTTGGTGCTTGCAGAAACGCACAATACCACGTGGTTAACGTTGACTAGGTTTAGGCAACAAAACTAGGCTACTTGGTTAAGATTAAAAAAAAGATCATGATTTGTGTTAAGTTAATAATGTAACAAGGTAACTAGCGTAAATAAATAACAACCGCCCTTAACGGACTTTCTTACGTAACATTACGTAACAAGTGCAACAACGTTACGTATCAAGCTAAAAGTCAACATTGACTCCTGGTTTCACATGGGACACAAACCGTGGCCTCCTCAGTGAAAGTCCTGTGTTTGATTGACTCATCGTGCTACCACTTGGTGGACTTTCTCATTTCTTATACTTTATTATACCACGTAAGTTTCAATAACGATCGCTCGATATACTACGTCACTTGCTCTGATCGAATCGGTGGGCTACCTCCGGCTCTGAGATCTGAAGACAATGATGAAGTGTCTTAAACATGAGTTTAGGGTCTCAATCGTTAGTTTCAAGTCTCCTTCAATACAGCATGATGTTCATTTAGTAAATTATGGTCCCATTTAGAGTCAAATAGACCATAAAGTAGGGGATGCTTTAGGGCGGGGCTACCCTTGTGATTGACAGGTCGCTACCACGGCGTTGTCCGGTCTAGGAGTTGTCCGTGTTTTCGTCTTAGAACTTTAACCCTTTCACAGTGTGTTTTTAGTTTATGAATGTTAGTTGTAACACTTTGGTTCCTGAAAAGTGTCTCATTTAAGATGCCGGCAGCAAAAAACCAAGATGGCGACGGCCAAAATGCCAAACTCAAGGCTTCATATCGGCCCTCAACAAACCAATGGGTGACGTCACGGTGACTACGTTCACTTCTTATGTACAGTCTGGACCGAATGTAAAAACGTCACCATATCTGTCATTTGCAGAATCGTAAAATGCCCACATTTTTTACTGCCGACTGGGCTGCATTTTCTACTTTTGTATTTTTGTGTTGTTTTGGTGCATTGTAATTTAAAGACATAACCAGTTTGCATCTTTACTAAAAGCATTTTGATGAAGTGTCAGGTTAAATATGTCGACCATAATTCATAGCGCCTCTTTCATTGCTCCTGGTGTCTGAAATGTGCCATGAAATAGATTTAGGGACGTGATGGAAATGAGGACAGGGAAGTCTTCAAAGTGAGACTGCGGGAGAGGAGGAGGAGGAGGAAGACGGACGGCTGGAAGGAGGGAGGAGGAGGTGAGATGAGAGTCAGACAGCCTGACAGGACTGGAGGGAGGTGTGGAGAGGGATGACACAGAGCCGTGTTGAGAAATTAAGTATGGGGAAGGGGAAAAGTTAGTTGGGGATGCAGTGAGATGAGTCGGTGAATAGCTGATTTGCAGGCGTCTATCTGAGGGTCATTAAACAACAGCAAGGAAATGAACATGCTGAATGACTGAGACCTAAACTGGATGACTTTCAGCGTAAAGTTAAAGGACTAAAAATGTCAAACTCAGCTTGATTTTACAATCAACTAATATATTTATAAATGTATGCATGGTGTGATAAATTAAACACTCAACAATACACTGCCAATTATGAATGATTTAATTTTCACCTTAAAGGTCCCTTATTTTAAAAAGTGAAATTTTCATGGCTTTTATATTATAAAGCCGTTTTAAGTTCTATATAAATACTGTGAAAGTCTCAAAACGCTTAATCTACAGAAAAATACACACAGCCCGTATTCAGAAACTGAGATTTTGAAACAAGCCGTCAGGATTTCTGTTCATTTGTGATGTCACAAATCTACAATATTTAGACGATTTCATAGTTTTAAACGTAAACATTCTAAATGGGTCCCAGTTTATTTCCTGTTGCAGTGTATGTGAATGACATCAGTTGACAGGCAGTAAAACATGGACCCAAGCTGTTGCCTAGAAACACAATTCCGTTGGAATGTACTAAAACGGAGCGTTTCAGACAGAGGGTAAATACAGGTATATTCAAGCAGACAGTATGAGGAAAATAAAGTTTTTTTTAAACATTAAAGCATGTAAACATGTTCTATTAGAACCCAGAATAAAAGTATGAAACTGAAAATGAGCATGATATGGGACCTTTAATATAAATATAAATATAAATGATAATTTATCAACTCAATCTTTATTGTAATGATTATTACATCTTTATTTGTGCCATAAGGTTGTGTTCATCATATTTCATCTTCTATCAGTTATTACCATAATGTGCTGACACATTTCCTCATGCTGTATGGTTTCTAATAAACATCTGTTACCAAAAAAAAACTGTTTTTCTTTTTGTGTCTCAAATATTGAATTGCCAAAGTGTCTTTAATTTTCTCAAAAAAAGCTTCTTAGTTATATAATGGAAAGCATGGGTTTGTTTACAGTATTTTTCAGATATTTCATTTCATGTAACCCCTTCAAGGCCGCCCTATTGGTGGTGACAGCAGAGGAGAAATAAAAAGGGATGACTGACGCCGTAGAGAAGTGACATGTTGTATTTATATAACCTGTTGTATCGTTGTTGTATCTTTACCTGAGGCGCACTGTACAAACGCGCCGAGGGAGAGAGAGGACAGACAGCGAGGAAAGAGCAGGAGAGAGTGAGAGAGAAGGAGAAAGCATATGTGTGGTGACGAAATTTCAGAGCCGCCAGTGAATTATTAATGGAGACAACATCCTCACATAAGATTCCGTATTAGAAAGCTGGTTTCAATTGGTCATTGCTCACACTCACAGAGGGTCAGAGGGGAGGTTACGTGGAGTATATACTTTAGAGACAGCGACTGCAGATAAAGTCACCGCTACCTGTAGCTGTGTTTTTACCTTGAGCTCAGTTGGACAGAAAAAAAGGACCACGAAAAGGACGTGTATTGTCTTACCTTTTGAACATGGCAACCGGAATATGTGATACTTGGACATATTGTAGGTGTCTCTACGTGATTTCCGTTCACAACACCTAGTTATAATGTTAATTTTTTTTAATTGTAACCTTTTTGGTCGCCTAAAAATATCTTATTCAGCATTTGGTTGTACTTAGCTCCACCCCTCTTGTGTCACTTCTGGTTCCAAAAAAACAAGAAAACGCCGAACTTGAGGCTTCAAAATGGCAGTCCACAAACCAATCGGTGACATCACGGTCTATGACTAAAACCCAGGACCGTCTTTCTGTGAGGCAAAAACTGCTGACCACTGTGCTACCTGTCTATATTGCCTATTATTTTATTGATTTACTTTTTTTGTCAGAATGAGGCGTGATTCGATCTTTGGTGAAAAGTCAATAAGAAGATTCTTTGGTCTCACATTTTGCCTTTATTCCTTTTACATGAAATGACTCTAACATCTACGGAATCTAATCACCAAAGTTGTTAAACTCACTGACTTGAAATTGATTACTCCTTATTGAAACCACTACAGGTATACGATATAAATATGTGGTACTATTGCTCCTTCCTGTTCACATTAGTAATGATTTAGATGTTTTACCCTGTGCTCTGCTACCTCCACTGTAAGATTCAACCCTCTCTGACTCACAGTCATTACTGTTGTGTCCTCGAGAGCCGTTCTAATCTGACAGTGTGCTCCTCTTTAAAGCCATCCGTCTGTCTGTCTCTCTGTCTGTCTGTCTGTGTGTCCCCAATGCACCGAGGAATAGAAGGGATGAGTCATTGAGGAAATGACCTTCACGCAGACAGACAATTAAACAAGTTTTACTGAGACCTTTACGTTTGGCACACACACACACACACACACACACACGCACACGCGCGCACACACACACACACACACACACACACACACACACACACACACACACACACACACAGGGGAGCATTCAGCACGTACTTCTTGTATACCACTACACATACAGTATACACACAAAAGAAATGTTGGTGCATGTTCCAAGCAACCCTGATCACCGACTCTAAAGCGACAATAGCATTAACCATCTGCTACAATCCTGATGCTTGAAGGCAACACACACACACACACACACACACACACACACACACACACTAATGAGCTCATTTTAATGGGGACTGAAGGCTGCCTATTAGTCCGGTGGTGAGAGCACAGAGTAATAGGGGTTGAAGGCATTAGAGGGGAAAACGCTGGCATTGGTTCATGACAGCAAACGATCGCTTTTGGGGAGACACAGTAGCCGCTCAAGAGACGAGAACGTGACAAACAGAATGTCACTGCACATTACTTTACATTAAAGGTCCCATATTGTAAAAAGTGAGATTTTCATGTCTTTTTTATCATAAAGCAGGTTAAAGTGATGTATAAAACTATCAAAACACTCAATCCATGGAGAAATACACACAGACCGTATTCAGAAACTGTGCGTTTGAAACAAGCCGTTAGGATTTCTGTCCATTTGTGATGTCACAAATCTACAATATTTAGACCATTACACAGTTTTAAACGTAAGCATACTGAATGTGTCCCAGTTTATTTCCTGTTGCAGTGGATGTGAATGACATCAGCTGACAGAATGTAAACATGGACCCAAGCTGTTTCCTAGCAACACAATTCCGTTGCCATTCCGTTGAAATGCGCTAAAACAGAGTGTTTCAGACAGAGGGTAAATACAGGTATATTCAAGCAGACAGTATGAGAAAAATAATGTGTTTTTTGAACATTAAAGCATGTAAACATGTTCTGGTAGAAACAAAAAATTCAAGTATGAACCTGAAAATGAGCACGATACGGGACCTTTAATATTAGTTTTAGACTGTTTCTTTAACCATTTCATTTTGTGTAGCAACATTTAATCAGCCAATATGAATAGAACTGCTTCAATATATTGTTAACCTGAGGTAGGCAGCCATGTATGCATTGTGGAGCGCTGACAAGCTTTCATAACATCAGACAGTCTTACGGAATAACAACTCTGCAAGGAGGAACTAATCAGCTTCTATTGTGTTTGGTTGAAATGAAAATCAGGATTCTGGCCAATGACTTCTCATGGTTGACTATACTATACCTTCTTTGTTACACAGCTGTGTTGAATACTTGATTCTGATTGGTCAATCACTGCGTTCTACAGTCTGTTATTTCTTTATAGCAGACCGTTGCTATGTATAACAGACCGTTGCTGTGGGCGCAGCTCTGACGTCGGACTCTGGAGGACCGTTTTTGTGTAAAATTATCGATTTCTTCATTAAGTAGCCGTGTAATAAGCGGGATAATGTACAGCTAGCAGGTCATTGTTGTGAAAGAGACTCCTTCAGGGCGATGAGAGACTCGCTGTACATCATCCCTTACATATTCCTCTATCAACCCATTCTTGGGCAAGGTATTTAAACAGGAAGTATAAGTCAGCGAGTTTGCTGTGGGCTACAACTTGAGCCCCGTATTCAAAGTACCTTAATTGCCACCATGAGCAGTGAGTCACAGCCACTGCTGCAGCTCCAGCTGCTGTCTGTGTTGTTGAGCGGACCAAATCAGCAGGCCAAACTACATTCACTAAACTGTTGTTTTTAGAACACCAGCATGCATCTGTTCCCTTCACCTTACTCAGTGTGTTTGCCTCTCTTGTGCCCCTGTGGCGGAGGCATACCTCACAGTTTGAAAGCCTCTGGTGGTCTCGGGCTTATGTGAAATGGTGTTCATTAATGGAGGCTAAAAACAGAAATATTTAACTATTTAACTATTATAACTTTTTTTTTTTCAAAATTACCATCCTTATCTAGACCAGTAGTTTCCAACCTGGGATCTGATAGATCACAGGGGGTGCATCAGGATTTGTCTGCTATGAGGTTTGTCAAAAATAGATTTGCTCATGTATAACTAAAATTATAACGACACACTTACCGGATAATTTACACGTCTATAAGTCTGTATATAAAACTATTTAAAAATGTACATTTATTTGCTACACAGTAGCAAAATCTGATGAAATATTCTGCTTCAATCCATATTTGTTGACGTTTAGCCTTTCAAAACCAACATTTTCACTCCCGCTTGACGCACACAAAGGGAGACACACATCTGTATTAAAATGGCGGTCTAGCAGCAGTTTAACAGCACCATAGATTACATTTATTTAACAAAAAACATATATTTTGGCTTTAACACTATTATAGTAGATTAATTAAGTAATTGCAAAAATGTCATATCTGCATTTGCTGGCAAATCTGACAAGACGTCATTACTTTATTTAAATTGACATTAAAGAAAGTTGATTTTAAAGAAAACAAAAAAAAATGACTCAATTCACTGAATCCATTTATTCAAATTGAGGGTTTTGTTCGAGGATTTGTATTTTTTTTAGGGTGGTGACGTCTGGTGCGCTCAGCTTTTCTTAGATACAAGTAGGGGGTGCTTCAAGGAAAATAGGTTGGGAGCCACTAATATAGACAAATTGAGTGAACCACACAACATTCAAGTAAGTTCATTTGTGCATGTCATACCAGTTTTTCACAATATTTGAAGGTGAAAATGATCTGTTTTCAGCTTGAATTTCAAACAGAATTAATAATTATTAATGTTGTGCAGCAACACCTGACCGATAGCACCGTCTCCCTATGCGGACAAAATCTAACCAAACAGTATTTGTAGAGGTTGTTAATGAATTGCAACCTCCAGCCCTCCAACCAATCAAGACACAACCCGGGGCATTTCAGCCAATCAAGTAAAGGATCCATATGGGTTACCATAGCAATGGCAAGAAGGCCCCAAGTGCCTATCCTTGAGATAGCCAACATGATCCTGTTGGGTTTTACGACACAGCGCCTGTAAAAGCTACAGCCACCTGGGGGCTAGGGCGTGTGTGTGCTCGCTCACACACAAAAGGTTAAAAACAGGTTTGCCGATGTCTTGCCTTCACATTACCTTTGCTGTCATGGCAACAGAGCGCTGTAGTGGTTCCAAGGTAGGAGGGCGCTGGAGAGCATGAGAGACACAGAGAGAGAAGAGGGATAACAAATGGAGAACGATAAGTTGGAGGAGAAGGAGGCGGAGGAGGAATGTCAGGAGATTGATGGAGCAGGGAAACAGGTGGGAAGGAGGCACTGAGGGGGCGCGGATAACTGAACGGTCTCGCTCC
>CAKALG010028604.1:0-14247 GCA_916700815.1 Helicolenus hilgendorfi | reverse complement strand
AAGGACTAAGGTAAGGAAAACAAGAGAAGAAAAGAGGAGAAAGAAGAGGGGATGGGAAAAAAGAGGAATAAAAAGGAAAGACGAGGAAGGGAGAAAACAAGACGAACGAGATTAAAAGAAAAGAGGGGGAGAGGAGAGAATAAGAAAGAAGAGGAAAGGAAAGCAAAGCTTTCAAAAGGAAGGAAAAGGAAAGCAGAGAACAAGAGAAAAACCAGTGGGCAACTTTGGGTTTGAGAAGTGAAGCCAATGCTGAAGTGCCTTCAACTTGCATTCTTTCTAATGGCCTGCAGGGGGCGACTCCTCTGGTTGCAAAAAGAAGTCTGATTGTATAGAAGTTTTTGAGAAAAGGACCCTACTTTATTTCATGTATTATGTCAGTAAACATGAGTTTATGGTCTCAATCGCTAGTTTCAAGTCCTATTCAATACATCATGATGTTCATTTAGTAAATTATGGTCCAATTTAGAGTCAAATAGACTATAAAGCAGGGGATGCGTTAGGGCGTGGTTACCTTGTGATTGACAGATCGCTACCACGGCGTTGTCCGGTCAGGGAGTTGTCCCTGTTTCCGTCATAGAACTTTAACTCTTTCATAGTGAGTTTTCAGTTCATGAAAGTTAATTATAACCTTTTTGGTCTTATTCAGCGTCTGGTTGTACTTAGCTCCACCCTCTCATGTCACTTCTGGTTGCAAATAACAACCCGTTTTCACTCCCAACTTGTCCAACACCAACGTTTGGTAAGTGCCCTTCGGCATCAAAAACCGACACATGGAGGTACCCTTTAACAACAGTATGCGACCAACCGGGCTTTCAACTAACTCCAATGTAAACCCATCCACAGTGTTATTCGACGGTCAGAGCAAGTAACGTAGTATTAATAGAGTGAGAGTCCGCTAAGGGCGGACAGGAGGGATGGTGGATGGGTCAAAAAAACACATCACTTTAAATATTTATACCGGTGTTTTTTTTTTTTGTTATTATTATAGTATTGTTGTGTTATTTTGTCACGTCAGTCTTGAGTCACGTGATTCATCGGCATCGTGAGTCACCTGAGTCGTTAGTCAGTGAAGTTGACGTCAACCACGACTGTTTCCTAATCCAACATAAGTGGTTGTGTTGCCTAAACCTAACATCCTGTGAAAACGTAAATTTATTTTGAAAGGACTCAATGCATGTTACGACCCTATATTGATACGCCATCCCTGGTCCGTCCAAAAGTAACGCAACAGGGGTTCCCCGTACGTCAGTCTCCGATGCTTAGGGGCACTAACCAAGTGGCGGTCTTATACGTGTTTGGAGTGGAATTGTGTTGCAAATAACCAAGATGGCGACGGACAAAAACCAAGATGGCGATAGCCAAAATGTTGAACTCGAGGCTTCAAAACGTCAGTCCACAAACCAATGGGTGATGTAACGGTGACCATGTTCACTTGTTATATACAGTCTATGAGAAAAACATATGGAAGTAGAGGGAGACGAGATAAATGGAAGGGAAAGGAGAGAAAAGGAAAAGAGAAAATGAGAGTAGAGGATAAACAAAAGGAAAGAGAGAAAACAGAAGAGAAGAGAAACATGAGGAAAGGGAACGCGAAAACGAGGAGAGGGAGAAGGAGACAGACAACAAAATAAGATGGAAGGAAGAGATAACAGAGAGGTGAGGGGAGGCAAATAGAGGGAAGATGGTGCTAAAAGCTAATTCCACCCAAATAATGGTGCAAAGCAATACCCTCGAGACAATGGAAGGAGAAGAGATAGAGGATGGGAACACAGAGGATTGAAAATGTGGCTGTTTGTCCGGCAGAGGTCACAAATCATTAGTGTCACTGCAGCCTACTGAGGCCTCAACTTTCCCATCGTCTCTTCCTCTTTCGCCCCCGTCTCTCCGTCTCTCCGTCTCTCCCTCTACTGTATTTTTCCTGCTGATAATGAAGACTGACAAAAGAATAAGTAGGCAAATTAAAATGTGACTTAATTAATTTCCAGAATAGGAATTAATAATACACCTCAGATGATCCACTTACAGACCGTGCCATCTCCTTCAGTCAAACTTTTAAATGAAGTATCACGAGGTCTACTTGTGTTGCTAATACCCGAGTAAATACATTCTCTTATTTCTTAAATGCCTGCAAGAACGCCTGCAGCACAGAGATTTGTATACACCCCATTCTCTCCTTGTCCCTAGCGTAACCCCTTCCCCACACAGCCTCTAGTTCAGCAGCCCCCCCACACACACACACACACATCCCACCTAGCTAAACCCATCATCTTTATTCAATATGGCCCCTGGTAAGCATTTTAAGTCGGCTTAGCTTGTCAGAAAACTTCCATTTTTTGGAGTGTTGACTCTCTCTCTCTCTCTCTCTCTCTCTCTCTCTCTCTCTCTCTCTCTCTCTCTCTCTCTCTCTCTCTTTATCTAATGCCCACCCCCACATTACACACAAACCAACAAACACACGCACAAACACAGAAAATGCTCGCTTAATGCTCGGCTACATGAAGAACATCTGAATAACTACGGTAATATTGAGCCATGTCAATTTGTCAGGCGAATCAATCTCCATAAATTCAACAGAGAGATAGGAATTACCCATATCTGCCTAACTACAACACAGACATATCCACACACACACACATGCAGGTACATCTATCCTTGCAGCCCCAGGGGGATGTGAGATGGTGCCAATAATGGGAAATGGAGGACACCGTTTTCTCCAATAAAATCACAAATAAGCATATTCCCCTGACAGTCTGGATGGGCTCTGAGAGAGATGTTCGGTAATATTACTATGACTGTGTGCATGCACTATGTGTGTGTGTGTGTGTGTGACCATAAATACATTTCGGCTCATGGATGGATGGGGGATCTCCACGGTGATTTGTTTGCTTGGATTAAATGTCAGTTTTGGAAATGTGTTGTTATACCTGAACTCCTGAGAGAGAGAGAGAGTGCAGGCGAGACAGACAGGCTAACCTGAGAGGTGTGTGTATCTATATGTGTGTGTGTGTGTGTGTGTGTGTGTGTGTTGCAGTGATATTCTGGGAAAAAACCTTAAAAGTCAATTTTCCATTCTATTTTTTTTTTTTTTTTCAAAATGACCACAAACAGATGTCCCCACTTGGTTGGAGTAGCGTGTTAGTCCACTGTTGGTAATGTAGGAATGTACCATATACTGTATACTGTATATAGCCCAGTCCAGTTGCACAACAGTTCGTTACATAGTCAGGAAATTGAATGAATTGATTGGTGTACATATTAATCTCACATATTTTTCGTGATGGTCAGCACGATATCAATTTGTATGTAATTGTGAACCGGGGAGGTCAGGGTGGATGAGTGGATCAAAAAAAAACTCAGGACTTTCGCCCGGGAGACCGGTATTCCTGTCCCATGTGAAACAAGAAGTCAAAGTTGATTTACTTTTCACGTAACTTCCCTACTTAAGTTACGGTACTTCAGCTGTTATTCTAACCCAAACCACGATCTTTAACGCTAAGTAAGTAGTTTTTTTCACGTAACTTCCCAACTTAAGTTACGCAACTTCCGGTGTTATTTGAACCTTAACCCACGATCTTTTCCGAAACCTAACAAAGTAGTTTTGTTGCCTAAGCCAAACTAATTAGTTTTATTTTGAAAAGTTATTATTGTCTAACCTTGGAGCAAACAAAAGAGTTTTGTTGACATAACTTGTCGATGGATTCCGATGTGAATCCATACCCGACATCACTTGTCTTGTGTTTTCGTACGATTGGACAGTGGCCATTCTAGGCCTAAGGGTCAATTGCAACATACAGTGGTAATCTGATTAGTCATCTATTAATAACAACATGAAATCCAACCATTAAAAATAGTTACATACTCCAGTTCTATGAGTATCTGCATAGTCCTCTGATGGCTTTTGCTACATCCAGTCCCCTCATAGTGCCTTGAGACAGATTAGTGCACTCACTGCCCAATCATGAGGTGGCAAGAACTCCACTGGAGGTGACTTAGGCTGGGCAGACACCTTTTTTTTTATTAATCTTGCGCATTGTTTTAACTCACACTACACATTTTAACCTGCCTTTCTGAACCTGCACTTCTTTTTATGCTCAACAGATCAATTGACAGGGCACAGCGTAGGTGCTCACGCTAGATGTAAGCATGGAGCCTCAGGTCCATTTTGTCCACTGGCAAATACAGTTTACTCAAACAAGAGAACTGCATCCTCAACAATGTTGACAAAAAGAGAAAAAAGGCAGCATTACATTGTACAATTCTACTATGAATGGAAAGTGAGAACAAAAAAATGGAAAATATGAGATAGCTGGAGCAGATCTGTTCTGCAGGGAAGATCAGTTTCAACTACATCAGAGCAGTCTGTCATGACTACTGTTTTAGCTACAGCATGTAAAACACTACAATATTATTAAAACAGGCTCATTACATTTTATGACAGATCTTTTGACAGCAACCATGTTGGGAAATCGGACTGTGGAACTGCTCAAACTATAAGACAGCTGACCTGCCAGAACACCATACAGTGTCTTCTTCTTTACCTCTTAATCAGAGTTGCTGAGTTGCTGATCCGTGTCCAGCCATCTGAGCTAGGTCCTGAGACCACCTGGATCAATAACAATCCAAACTTTGTACCAATCCTTTGAAGCAGTTGCATCATGGTTCCCTCAAATGGAAATGTGTTCAGTGTGCCCCCAACGCAACACCAGATTAGCAAATGTTTCCATTCCCAGGGGAGGGACATCATTCATCATCAGGAAGAACCATATACGCTGTTCAGCCTGGACGCAAATCGATCGGCTATCCGTCAGCCAGATCTGTGTCACTCTGTGGAAGTGGAGCTGCCACTCATCCCAATGAGACTGTCCAGGTTTCAGTGTTGAGGAGACCGAGTCCTAAAGACTAAGAGGGCATACAGACCGAAAAAAACAGTCCAGCATTAAAAAGAAATGCTGACATAGAGATGAACTAGCTCCTCAGTAACCACCTGTGCATAGTGCATTCAAATGCCCCCCTGAAGGCGGTGAGGGCAGTTCCACAAAGGTTACCTCAACTATAGCCTTCACTGGCAGATGAAGTCTCTGTTGCCTGTGGCGCACAGGGTGCAGTTTCACACTGCTCAACCAACAGCGGAGACTTCTCTGCACTCTTGGAGAAGTTTGTTTCTCAAAAAAAAAAAGTGAATAGGCTGAATATGTGCCCAGCAGAATGTACACTTCCTCGTCTTGTATTCCCTCACATTAAGAAGTCTGAACTTCTTTATGTACTGTGGAGACGTGTTTTTGTGCACTAAAAAGTTAAAACTCAAAGATTTTCAACTCAAAGAGTAACTCTCTGCACTTATCAAAGGATTTCCCTTCTGTTCACTGGCAACTGTCTACAAGAAGCTGTATTTCTTGATTTTCTCACTTCAAAAGAGCTTGATAATGTCAGCAAGCCACACATCTATTCCAAGCAACACAGGATCTTACTTGTCTGTTAATTAGTAGACATACAATATATCAATTAGATCCCCAATTCTCCCCAACCTTTGAGGTTTATATTAATGTGATTATTGATCAATTCAGATACACATTTAGCATAACATTTTAATTCATTATTGAAATGTGTTTCTGAAATATTGCAAGCTCAACTATCCCAGAAAAAAACATACTACCATAGTAATACTACCTTGTCGCAAAGGGGGTTAAATAGTGCTTCAAACATACGCTAAATTTTATTGAGGAAAAACTGTCATGGCCATTTTCAAAGGGATCCCTTGACCTCTGACCTCCAGATATGTGAATGAAAATGGGTTCTCTGGGTACCCACGAGTCTTCCATTAGAGACATGCCCACTTTATGATAATCACATGCAGTTTGGGGCAAGTCATAGTCAAATCAGCACACTGACACACTAACAGCTGTTGTTGCCTGTTGGGCTGCAGTTTGCTATGTTATGATTTGAGCATATTTTTCATGCTAAATGCAGTACCTGTGAGTGTTTCTGGACAATATTTGTCATTGTTTTGTGTTGTTAATTCATTTCCAATAATAAATATATACATACATTTGCATAGCAAGCATATTTGCCCACTCCCATGTTGATAAGAGTATTAAATACTTGACAAATCTCCCTTTAAGTTGCATTCTGAACAGATAACAAATGTGTGATTAATTTGCAATTAATCGCGATTAACTATGGACAATCATGCGATTAATCACAATTTAATATTTTAATCGATTGACAGCACTAATATCTTAACCTTTTCATATTTCCAGTGTGAAAAAAACCCTGATATTGTTGATAACAAGCTTTCCTGTCAGAAAAGAAGTCATTCCTCCTTTGATGAAGCAATTGGTATGTGTTGACATAAACAATTTTCTCTCAAAATTGCAAACCAGTGAATCAATACTAAGCTGTCATTCCAAATTCCAGTTCATGACAAGAACAGAGACGTGGATTCATTAATGGTAATCTGGGCTATAACTGCCGAATGAGCTTTATATTACCATGAGCCGACTGGGATTTAACAAGAAATATCACATTCTCTAGCCATCCCAATTATGTCTGCATGGCTTTACCTCTCTTCAGCTGCAACCTTCCTGCTACAGTATGTTGCTTCGATGCACAGTGTGATTGACCTAAAATTGGTTGACTCGCTGCAATTGTTGTAAAATGTTGTATGCAGTTTGCCCATTTGCTCTATTATCTTTTTACTATGTGTGATGAAAGCACGTCTGCAATTATTCCAGTGCATGTAACGCATTGATGCACCGACTTAAAAATATGTTAAAGATATGATAATTCTGTTTCTGACACTGTCTTTGCATTTCACTCATTATGTATTAAACAGGCTATAACTAGAAATCCTCCCTAGCACAGACCGAGCTGCCCTGGAGCACACCAATCATACTTTTAACCCCTATTCACTGCTATTTTCCTTCAGGATCCAAATTCATTTTCAGTCTTTAGTAAAGATGTGAGTCTGGAAAAAGGTAGACGTAGATGTGAAAGATGTGAGACATGCTACAGAATGTTGATATGTTTTTTTTCTTTTTCTTGTAGCTTTGAAACCCCAAAAAGCAGCAGATACATTTACAGAAGAGACTGTCCTTCAACGAAGTCAGGTGACATAGTAAGTAAAAGTGACAAAGTCTGCGTACGGAGGAAGTCAGGGTAGATGGATGGGTCAAACAAACACAGGACCTTCACCCAAAAGACCGTCACGTACATAATGTAGGTTAACAACGTTACACATGTGACGTAGGTATGTCACGTACATGCCGTAGGTTAACTATCGTACATCAGTTATGATACGTAACAAATATAGTTATTTTAGCGTTTCACAACGTTAACCATGTATTTAAAACTGCGACTGTTACGTTTAGATATGAAGACATGTTGATATCCTGCCACCAGTACGGACGATAATTTAAGAAAGGTTCCTGCTCTGGTTGTAAGGTATATGACCTACATGGTCGGAGGACTTATTACAGAATGTAATTGTCTGTGCATCTGTGTTGGGGCTTGCTCAAACTGGCATTTTTAAAAATGTAATTTTGGTCCAATACCAGTTCATTTCAATGGAAATGCAGCGATCCGTGGATTTGCTCTTAGTGACGAAGTACATCTGTGCGGTGGATTTTCTTCCCTCTCTTCCAGTGGAAGCACATTAGAAAGGGATCTCTCAGTGAGGAGGAATGATAACAGAAAGTAAAGAAAGACTTAAAAAAAGTGTGAACCAATCCTTTAAATTGGCAATTAAGAAGCGACAATAAGGTTTTCTTCTATCCATTTTGCCATGAACAAATCTAACCACAGCCAATGGTAGTCAATGCATGATCTGCAAGGAGTCACTGCTTCACCTTTTTTATCTGGGGATGTGCCATTGAAGTTCGATTTGCCACTTTCTTTTGTTTCCTTGACTGGTAACCTGTCCAGGACTGGGTCATGAGCCATAACACAAAAGGAGGATGATTGAAAAGAGCAAAATACATTTTTTGGAAAGTATCAAAATACATTGGTCAGTTTTGTACAGATATCCATGGCCCTCACAGGATAACTCCTCAGGACTTTTGTGATCCCGACTTTTTCTACAGCGCAACCGTTAGGTTGAAATTGTTAGATTTTTGACTGAAATCTTGACAACTATTGGATGGAGTACTATGACATTTGCTACACATATTCAAGGTCCCCAGAGAGGAAATTGTAATGACTTTGCTGGTCTCCCAAATTTGCATCTTCAGCAGAGCCATCATCAGGTCAGAATTCAAATGTGTCCAGTAATTTGCTTGATGATCAAATGCTTGCAAAATTAATGACATTCCCATCAGCCTCAGCTGGTCCTTGTGTTTAGTGCTAATTAGCAAACGTTAGCTTGCTAACACGTTAAACTAAGATGGTGAACATGATAGCCCTCATCCTACCAACTGGGGTCCCTACAGACCCCAGAGGTATAGTTTTTGTCTTATCTCACAGCTGCTTTATTCTATAATTCCAAATTTTCAGGACTTTGTCAGTCAATTTGTTCCTAATCACTTCATTTCATTATTTTCCGTTTCTGTTTTAATTAGTGCTTTTAAAAATATACCAGTGTATTGGGGTTCTTGGGGACCCCAGTCAAAAGCACCCAATTCTGCATATTCAATTGTAATAGATGGAACTTTTTATTGAGTTCATGTTTGCCATAGATCATAATTAAAAGAACCACACTATTGGGGCGGTGGGCACTCTTTCAGTGATTTTGCAGGGAAATCTAAATTTGAATTACATTTATTTTTACAGGGGGCCATACTGAGACCTATCTACTTTCTGCCTTTGTTTGTTTCCCGCCTTTTTGATTGTCTGCCCTAGTTTGACCTGTCCCTAATTAGTTCTGCACTAACCTCCACCTCCTGCTCACCTGTTCTCACCTAGTTAATTTAATAATACCTCAGTTCCGTTGTTTGCTTTGTTTGCCTGTTATCTGCCTGCATCTTGGATTCTCAATTTGTAAGCCTTTTTGTTAATTAAATATCTTCATTGAATCTTGTTGTCTCTGCATTTGGGCCCTTCCTGCCTGTTCCCGCTCACTGCACCGTGAGACTTTTGTATTGAAAGACAAATGCAATTTAAAACGTGTTGAAGTTTGAATGACCGTGGGTTTATTCCAATTATTTTATATTGTGATCAAAATGCCCCCCGTTGGTTTCACTATACAAATATAACACAAATTATGTTTACTTGAAATGACTGAAAATCAAATCAAAGGATGGTAAATAGGCATTTAAAATCTAATTTGCTTGGGATGAAAGCTGCAATTTGTATTAAAGAAAAGTATATATTTTTTGGATTTTACACAATATGCAAATTAACTTAACTTCCCTTAAATAATAATATTTTTTTCCGAATGATATTACTAACAGAACTAATAATATTTTGAGAAGCAATAAGTTAACCTTCAGAGTTGATGAGTGTATCTTACAGTAGTTTATTCTTAGTCCTTGTTTGTTAAATATGTTGATAGGATGAAGGTTAAACATTATACCCAGTAAACATCAGCAGCATCGTCATTGTCTGCATGAGGATGTTAGAATTTAGTGAAGTAAAAGAAACTATCATCAACGAGGGGAGACAGTAAATGTAAAACACTGATCGACAAAATTTACTCAAACTGCTTTTTCAGTTGCAGCAACAAAATAGTGGACTAATATCCTTATATATACTAGAATAATTTAAAAAAGGGTCATGCTGTCTCTCTGCCCCGTCAGAGGCTGCTCTTTCCACCGCCTCTTCCCTCACCACTCTGCTGCTCAGTAGTCTGTCTGTGAGCTACGCCCGTGGGCGAACGTGGAGCTTTTCAACTCCAAAAAGGCACTTAACCACAGGTTCCCTTTAATTTTATAATATACATTTGTGTTGTGATATCTAAACAAGGAAACAAGGAAATATAATCCTCTTGTCTATGAGACCGGTCTCCTGAGAGAGCTCCAGCCAGCTCATAGCAGTCTGTGAGCGTGACTTCCCGGCTAATGAGGAAGTGACGCCGGCAGGTGCTATAGCTAGCTTTCATGGCAGTTTGTGGCACTTCTAAACTCCGAAAACGTTGGAGCAAATGTTCGATTCGCCATCTTATATCGTAAAATTGCCAATATTCAAAATGTACATAGTTGATTTCTCACCTCAAAATTTTTCAAAAGTGAATTTAGTGATGAAACTAGAATGGCACTCGGAGAGCACAGACCTCCGCCCCCCTCTCCGTTCAGCTCGCGCCATCATCCACGTGTATTTTTGTTTATGTTGAGATCAGCTTTACATAGCAGAGCATCGTAAAACACTTTATTCAAACAAAATAAAACTCACCTAAACCGTCGTCGTTACTCTTTCCAACTATCACCAAGCGTGCTTTGGTCGAGCTCAATCGTAATTGCACCGAGTTTAATGTGAAAAAACGTAGAATCTACAGTCATCGTCCGTCCTGGTTTTAATACTCAGGCTGATCGGATTTCTTAAAAATATACATGAAAACCATTGTTCATTGTGCCACACACCACCCCTTCCAAAAAATTTCATTCAAATCCATTGCCGACTTTTAGAGTAATCCTGCAAACGGACAAACCAACAAACCAACAAACCAACGCCGGTGAAAACATAACCTCCTTCCTAGGCCTTTGGCCTTGGCGCAGGTAATAAAAAACGTGTTGATTCTGGCTACTGTTGTTGTTTCACGATAGCCTGTGCCATTCAGACGCTTTGCATTGTGGGATACAGTAGGCGAGGTGAACTGGTCCGATACATACCAGACATCCGGGTATGTTTGGCATACTGGAGATTTTGCTTTTTTTTGCATACTACTAATCAGTTGGTACTACTATTATGGTATGCAGTTTTTAATACAGCCTCTGTTTAAACAATGCACAGCAACAAACAATGAGATGGTGAAATCAGTATAGTCAGCTACAGCATGTACTGAGCAGTACGTGTGCATGGAGGGGTGAAAAAGTATGATTTGAGGATATACTGTTATGGTCTAATTAAAGTAACACAAACACTGTCTCATGGTACGTGAGGGGAGAAAGCCTCCAGTCCTAATATCTGAGGCCAGGAAGTCATAGCAGTGGAGCACTGGCCTCAGGTGCTCCGGCCTCCGTCTGATGAGTAACACACCAGGAGCTTATTAGCAGGAAAGAGACAACAACAACCAGGGTAGAAAAAGGCAGAACAAGAGCAACATCACAATGATGTCTTTCTGTCATCCTCTCTGTGTAAACGGCAATAAGCCGCAGCTCCTCACATGACATTAATATGGGTAAAGAAAATGACTAAATTAACATTTAAAGTTAAAGATGGAACCGCCTACAGGATCACCTTGACATCTCAAAGCGAAACGCCTTGTGCACAACACCTACAGTACTGTCTCACTCATTTATGTTTTAAGGCATTCTTTAGGTGTGTATGTGTGAGTGTAAAGGCGAAAGGGGAACTTGTGAGGAAGGAGACAGTGAACAGCATGAGTCCTATAATGGCTTTCTCCACCATTCCGGCTTGTTTGGACTCATCATTCCTTTTCTTCCTCATGCCCTGACCCCTGCTCCCGCCTTTCACTCATCTCTCCTATTGTCACAACGGAACAGAATGCTCAGAAGCTATCCTCTATTACCGTACAACAACCTTCAAATATATATTTATATATATATATCCTTTTTTTTTTTTTCTCTGTGTTTTCTCCGTTCGCTTTATACTCCCCCTCCGCCGGCAACTCCGTCTGTCTATCAAAAGTTTAGCTTACCCAACTCTACAAATCCATTTGAGCGTTCAGAGGAGAGAAAATATAGCAAGGACATGTACTGCTTTTCTTATCCGTAACGCAGCGGCAGATGGTCATTCTGCTCAGGAAATGATGTTGAAATTGTTGAACATCAATCCTAACATATACTTTCTTCTGACATTGTCCAAGAGTGAGTCCAGAGCCATTTGAAGTGCAAGCCTAAATTTGCCAGAAGTATCAGGTCAACACTGTAAATTAACTTCAAGTAGTAGAGGTTGCATTGCTCCCACTGTACTATTTCTACTGCTACTCTCAGTTGCACGGCTGCAATCTTTCAAACTCTATAGCCTTCTGATTTACTCTGGGAAAAGGAAAATGACTTATTTTGCAATGAAAAAATGATATGAGGATCAATAGATAATGTAATGTAAGTGACTGCACATTCAATTTACTAACTGAAAAATGTGGATTTAGTCTTAAATTACCCTTTAAAGTCAGCTAACAGAGTGAGTAAGGTTATAACAGCCGAACACCTGAGTGTATTAAATTGAGCACAGGCGTGTTTTATTTTTTTGGATGGATTCGGGTTTTGATTTGAGGAAGAATGTGTTGTTTCCTCTGTCAAAAGTTACATATCAGTGACGCTGGTCAGAGTAGCTAATTGGTGAATAGAATAGAATAGAATAGAAAGTACTTTATTGTCTGCTTTTCGCATACAAAAGGCAGACATTTGTCCTTGGTTCACATGTGCAAACACTGCTATTAAAAGGGTACATATCACATCCAGACAGGACACATTGAAACACATTCACATACAAGCACAATACATCAATAGAAGCTAGATTAACACCAGCTACCATGACTGAATCAAGGTTAAATAAATAGGTTTAAAGTGCTGTGTGCTGAGGTAGCAGGCTGGCTTCAGAATGTGGCTCAATTAGGAGTTGGTGTACTCTGTGCATTGGCTGACCTCAAAACTCCATAGCTTGCGCAGCAGGAAAAGTCTTTGCATCTGAAAATAAACTTTGGAACAATCATTATGTTCTTTAAAAGCAAAGAGTAGCATTTTCCTAAAAACAATGTATAGACTCAAAAGCAAAAATAATCCCTCTCATCACTTATGACCTACTAAGTGTGTGGCGGTGTCTGCAGAGAGCCTGCCCTCTGCTTGCATTTTCTTATTTTGCTGTGTTTGGGATGTTTCTGGGTGTCAACCTCAATAAAAATGTAGCAACCAGGTGCCAGATCGTAAGCACGCATCTAAGAGGAAGCTGCGAAAAAGCACCTAAATATTCAAATAAAAGCAAGCCGAAACACCAAGCGGACAAAGCTTGTTCCAAAACGAGAGTGAATCTGGAGTTGGCTTTGACTCGCTAGCGGGCCGGGGAGGAGGGTCCACCTTTGAAAGTTGTGTTTACAAACCGCAACCGACAAATCTTACTCATTGTGCCTTTAACCCTTTGTTGTTCTGCTTGACTGTCACAATATCTTATTGAACATGTTTTGAACTTACTTCAAGTGGATTGAGCGATCTCCACCACTCGGTTTAGGTACGTTATGCTAAAAGAAATCCACGAGACGTATCTGTTTCTTTAAATAGCATTAGCCATTTCAGTCTGCCTCCTTACAGGAAGTTAGCAACAAAAAAGGCACTCAGACATGAGGACTAATGAGGTCTAATTTTCAAAGGTGAGCATATTATTTTGACATATATATAGTTTCAGAGGCCTTACTGAACAGATACCAAAAAGTCTAATAAGGGGCAAATCCTTTTTCTAAAAACACGCTCTACCAAATGGTTGTCGTTTTATGGTAAAGTTGGTAAAGCTAATGATGTAATTCAAATGTACTATTTGCTACTAAATAAAAACAACTTTTGATGATTCCTTGTTGTAAATATAATACAATTAATGTTATTATATTATATATACTGTATATGTGTAATTGCTTAAATAATTCAGTACATCTTTTACTGATTTTTTACTGTCTTAAAACAATGTGTTGACTTATCATTTAGTGGTAAAAGTAGTGATGTTAAGTTAATAAATATACAATTGTTATGGTATAAAAAAACATATGAACATTCATTGTTCTTAATATTATTTGTAAATATTATATTTCTAAAATGATTCTCTTATATATTTGATGAAACAAATATATCAGTATGATTTTTCACCATTTCTGAGATGTTTTCAAAGTAGCCTACTGTAAATATGGTAAATATCTGGAATAAATACATGATAAAAGTACCGGTAATACTACTAATTTCATGATAACAAATTGACATATGTTGGTATACTAACTTGTTACTAGCATAATAACAGTACATGGTTTGTATTTCACTTTTACCATGAAGCAACATCTCAATCATTTGGTAGAGGCCTGTGTAAAAAACAGAAAAAAACAATTAATTCTTTTGTTTGAGTACGGACATTAAAGGGTTAAATACCTGAATGTAACCGATAAGCTGTTTTCCCCCTCTTTTGTATTTCCTCTTGTATTAATATTGCTCATTTGTTTGC
>CAKALG010028599.1:0-10918 GCA_916700815.1 Helicolenus hilgendorfi | reverse complement strand
TGTGATGATCATAAAGTGGGCATGTCTGTAAAGGGGAGACTCGTGGGTACCCAGAGAACCCATTTACATTCACACATCTGGAGGTCAGAGGTCAAGGGACCCCTTTGAGAATGGCTAAGGCAGTTTTTCATTGCCAAAATGTAGTGTAAGTTTGGAGCGTTATTTAACCTCCTTTGCTAGCATGACATGGTTGGTACCAATGGATTTCTTAGGTTTTTCTAGTGTCATAAGATTTCTTCATACTAAAAACTAAGTAAACCTACGTTGGAAGTTCATTTTGGAGATGGAGATGAAAGTGACACGCCGTCTCTGAGTGGACGGAGAGCGTCATAGTTTGAAGCATAGAACCACTGACCAAGCTCGGTATTTTGCGAGTTGGGAGTGAGAATGTGTTGGCTCCAGTGAGTGTGTAGTCTGCCAGAGTTAATGTCCTATTTAAATTCTAGATCGAGGTTTACATTGATGCTCACCAGAATCCATCATCTCCATTATCACTCTTATGTACCCGGAGACCAAAAGACCGCTGCAGGGCTCTGCGAGTCCGATTATAGAGATCGGCGATCTGCTCTGCATTTTCTTCTGGATACAGATTACCCAAGAATTGCATCATCTAAATTGGAATTGGCTGTGTGTGGTTCACTATGTGCTTAAGCACAGACATAACCCACATGGGGACTGGGATTGGTGGGAAGCAACAACGGCATTAAGGAGGAGAGGAGCTGCGGGGAGCGCTGCCTTTGATATAGATGGTGATGGAGGGCACGGCTGCACATGTAAAACTGGATGTTGAAAGACATCCCGGCAATAGATGAATGAGGGGAGGTTAAAGCAAGCTCAGCAGGGGCACATTCGGGATTCCCCTGTTAATCAGAAGACAGTGAGAATGAACATCCACCATACGTTCTCTCATACAGAGCAACAGGGGTTAAAAGCTGTTGAACCGGAGAGCACAGGGTTACATTCCCAGACGGCATCCTCTTTGCATTCTACATGTAGAAACAGAGTTACTCAGGTCTATAGGTTTATTTATTAAATTATATAATATGTAACTTGGGCTAGTGTTGCCTCAGCATTTTGACCTGCACTGCATGCTTTGTTTTCTTAATTCAAACACCACAACTCATGGTGGTGGGTGTGAGTGTTGACTGGAAGTCAGTGGTTGATTAGTGCCGGGTTATATCAGCAGTAAACCATGGGTGAAACAAATGTCTTCCGGCTCTTTATCCTCCAAGCCTTCAACCATGATGTGCTGCTTTCGGCCTAATTAATTCCTCTCATCATGCCCTGATGGGTAATCAGGAATTGGTTTGGATGATGCCTCCGGCAGCTGAAGGGGACAACTTGAAAGGGTGGTTCAGGTGTTTAACTGGACAAGTCCTGCCGGACTGGTTAACCTAGCAGAGGGTGCATGTCTGGATGCCTCACCTGGATCCCTCACCTGGTTCCCACACTGGCCTGAAAAGCAGCAAGGATGTGTGTGTGTTGTGCAGATGGTGTGTGTCGCTGAGGGTAGCAGCTGATCGTAGGACATAAAGTGTCGGGGACTTGAAAGGCTAGTAAATGCAGGCAGCTGCTCCTACAGGGCCCTGGTGGACAAGTGGCAACGCCCCCCCCCAAAGCCTCCTCTCACCCCTCTATGTTGTGTTCACCCCCAGTGAGCCTCAGAGGGTAAAGGCCTTTGCACACCAAGTTTGTATTTTTGGTCCGAAATCATGGCACGTTTAAAGATAAATCAGACTTCACCTGGTCAGTCTCGTTAACACACTGAAGTTTTTCAAACAGGTTACATTTTCTGTGTTTTTCACATCCGTAAAAAGCCAAAAGAAGATCAGAACTACCGTCCGTGCAAACACCATCACCCAAAATGGCAGGATAAACATGCACTTTGTCTCCCAGCACAAAGCACTTTACGATAAAGAAATAAAAGAATACAAAGATGCAGAATTTAAACATTGTAGCTGGTGATTGCAGAACAGCTTGGGATGGGGATGGTGGCAAAACAAAGGATGTACGAAAGATTAGACTGTAGTAATTGATTGTGCTCTAGGCAGCTAGAAGATAGCATTTTGCTACTAGTCCTGTTTGGGACTAGCGCTATCTATTGTACCCACGTAATTAATTCTGTTTTGTCTCATATTGCGAATTTTCGCAACAAAGAGAATAATAAAACGCATCGGACTCGGTGTGCAAGGTTTCTGTGCATAACGATTTTTAACGGATGACGGAATAAAAAAATGCGTACGAAAAATAGGGACTTGGTGTGCAAAGACCTTTAGTCCTTGGATTCGTTGCTCTCAGAGCAATCTGGAACCCATCAGCTATCGATCTGACGACAGATAAGCCTCTGGGTTCAAGGAGCTACATTTCTGTGGTTCTGTTGTAGCCAGCTGATATCCGGCCCAAGACTTCCTCTTTTGTGCGTTGCTCATTGTCTACAAATCGATTAGCAACACATCGAGATGTGAGATTGGAGTCAAGAGGCAAAATGTACGACCATATTGTTTCACAAGTAGCCAGTATACAAGCTAACTTTAAACCTATAAAAATCATCTTCAGATCAAACTGTTTACCTGCATTCAACCAAAGCCTGCTCGAACGTGACTGGTCAATACTATTCAGACTACAAATGGGAACCAGAATCCTTCCGATGCAAAAATCTTGTCCAGTTGCCTACAGATTCTACATGTGAATGCAGAATCTGTTTATAAGGATTACCTTCAGAGGGAATGTGATCTGAGAGCCTTGCCCGTCTGTTGCTTGTCAACCCAGAGGCTTCTCACCTGCTTCACATGTCCAAGGCCCTGCTCTGGTGGCGTCTGGCTTAGCCTGGCCTAGATTTTCATGTTCAAACGAGGGATCAGCTAAGCAGATTTGTTGTCACTCTGTTCTCCAACCCTTGGGCTCCGAATTTGCTCTAGCCAATCTGGATTGTCAACCTTGTAAATGGAAGAGGAAGTAGGAAAAGAGGGGAAGTAGGAAGAGGTAGAGGTGGACAGGTAGGAAAGGACGGAGATGGAAAGACAAAATGATAGACAGATGGGTAGACAAACAGCCAGAGAGAGACATTTCAGTTGTTGTTTCCAGTTGGTCATTAGTGCCTCCACGTGGGATTGTAAATAAACAAACACAAAGATTGAATCATTTTAATAGCTTTATTAAACACCTCTATTGTCATTGCATGACTTGCATTAACCTTGAGCCCACATGAAAAGAAATACAATTACAAGTGAGAAGCGTTGTCACAATTGCCACCAGGTAGAATCAGTTTCCAATTGTCATTCTCACAAACTGTTATTTCTCACTGAATGCCTACTGTAATAGCCATCGCATCACTTTGTTTCAGATTGAATGGTGAGGTCCAATTAATCCCACACAGAACAAATAATTGCATGCCTTTGTTATACCTTTGTTCTGTTTAAAATCCGATGAAAACCACCCTACTCAATGCACCTGTTTACGAAGCGGGCAGCTAACATTTACAACTTAGCAAAATGACAAATCGACAAGTGGCATGGAGACTAGAGCTGGAAGTACAGCTGCTAATATCAACCTATTAACAGCCATCTCCAGGACTCTCCCTGCTAGATTGCCTGCAACGTTTAAATCATGTTAAACTAAACAATACAGCCTCAGTTCGCCCACCGGCAACAGCTGGGAGCCAAGCATAGCCTGCAGAAAGCTTTTGCTAGTAAAATAGCATTTTCCCTCCCAACACAACTTGCAGCACTTTCTCTGAGAGGCTGAATCAAATGTCCTACAGTCAAATCAGCACCATTTTGATTTTGTATTACCTCAGGACCTCAGGGTTTCTTTTGGATGCCAGCTCACAGAAAGAATGTCAGCCATCCTTTTAACCTCTACAGCGAGACAGGATGACCAATAAATACACTATAATCTGATACAGTTCTGGGAAGTGGCTCATGAAGGCCTTCTTTGTGCTTGGTGGGGAATACCCTCTGATCAGCAGGAGGTCTGAACTCGACTCAACATCCTGATGAACTTCAGTACAGCCTGAAGCTTTAAGTCCTCTGTCTGATCTGTTAAAACTAGTTTTACTGTAAACACTATGATTCATTGGGGCATTGCAATTTACACATCAGTGGTAAATTGTAAATGGCCTTGCAATTATATAGCGCCTTTCTAGTCTTCCAACTCCTCAAAGAGCTTTACACTACATGTCAGCATTCACCCATTCACACACACATTCATACACTGATGGCAGAGGCTGGGGGTTAGGGGCAACTCTAATCTAAATGCTCATTGACACACCGATGGCTATGCCTTCAGGAGACATTTGGGGTTAAGTATCTTGCTCAAGGACACTTCGACATGTGGACTGGAGGAGCCGGGGATCGACCCGTCGACCTTCCGATTGGTGGGCGACCTGCTCTGCCAATATATTACACAAATATTACACGGCGAAAAAGTGACACGAGGTTGATTTTTCCAACCCTGTCTCCTACAAAATGATGCTCCCATACAACTAAACTGCATTCTGAATTACGTTTTGAGGGAAATGTATCTTCTCCAGGATTACAGTCGCAGTTTTAAACAGATTTTCATGTGGTTAACGTTGTAAATTGAAACAAAACAAAACAAAAAACACTACTTCGTCAGGTTTAAGCAACAAAACTACTTGATTAGGTTTAGTTGTATGACAAGACATTGAATGTGTGACACGAACAGTGGCCTCATGGGGCAAAGTCCTGTGTTTGTTTGACCCTCTCACCCACCCGTAGTTGACCGTCTTGCTTGATATACTCCTTATTATAGACTTTTTCATTGACATTCTGTTGCCAGGGCCAGCTTTGGGCTAAGTTTGCTTCCTGTGAGCTACTGCATTAACAAACACTGCAACAGGAAATACAAAAGGGCCGCTTTAAAATGTTTATGTTGACAAGTTTGAAAAGGTTTACACCACGTAACTTTCACTAACGGTCGCTGGACGTGCTACGACACCTAGTCTGCACGTCACTCGTCCTACTACGTCACTTGCTGCGGCCTTCGCGGAATATCAGTCCAAACGTGTTTGTGATACGTCAAAGACAAACGTTATCAACGACAAAATATGTGTCCCTCTGAACGTCATTTAGAATGCAGTTTTGTTGTATGGGGACATCATTTTTAGTCGACAGGGCTGGTTTCAGAGCTTTCGCACCGCAAATAAAGACATCAACCAATCCCGTTGTGCAGAATGGGTTGAGTTTAAAACAACGACACTGAAGCTCCGTAGTCCGAACCAAGACGGCAAACTTTATTACTCCTTTCAACCTTAACAAAAGCAGCGCAGACATGATCTACCCCTCCCGTTCTTACCTTTCACAGTAAAAACCCTAGACAGATATTATTCTTAGATGAGTGTTTAGTGTTGTTTATTCATCACGCCCCCGCTGTGTGAAGGCCTGGGAGAATGACTGTTTGGTTTTGGTGTTGCTTATTTGAATGCATGGGTATTGACTGTGGGTGTTAGTGTGTGTTTGTGGTTGCCATAGGTGTTTAATCACCATAACCATCTATAGTCTATAATGACTAGCTTGTTCATTGACTTGGTAGGATGTCTGTGTGACCTTTCGGAGCCTGGCCTCCACTTGACCCCCCTCCTGCTCGGTTCTTAACCCTGTGCCAGATAAAGAGGCGTCCGGCAGCAGCCCAGGCTGCAGTAGCAGCAGCAGACTGTGTCTTTCATGGCTGGGTTTAGAGTACAAGCCTCTCTATCTGCCAGACCTGGTCCAGGCTTCTCTAAACACTTCACTGTTAAAAGACTAAAGGAAGACTGAGAGCCCCTGCCGTTCCATTCATCCCAGCCTTATATCTGCTTTTCCTTCTTCCTCTCTTTCTTTTCATAGCAGTGAGTTAAATGCAGCCTGGTCAGTCCACCGGCTGTCCCCTCTCATTTTCTCTCTCTTTTCTTATCCCTTACGCATTCCTTTCTTCCTTCCTGTCCCTTTCTCCGTCTCAGTCCCTCACTCTTTCTCCCAGTCTTATTCCTCCTTCCCTTCCCTGCTCAGACTATTACAATGACACAGCCTACCCTGCAGTGATCTCATTAATCACATTCAAACAGCTCTCTGTTGCTTTCTCTCCCTCTATCCGTCTCCCTCTCCATTCTCTTCCTCTAATTGCTTGCTCTTTTCTCCGGCAGTGTCTCGAAGGAAGCTTTTTTCATTATCTAACAACGAGAGACAAATACTCGCACAGTGCATACATTTTACTACGGAAGGATTTTATGCATGTAGGCTTAATTTAGCCACTTAAATTCAGCCAATATGCAGCTGTGTACAACCGTACCATGTAGCCAAATCCCAAAAGACAAAAAGACAGAATGTCCAGCTCCACTCTGATTGGTTGTTTTCCTCCTTGCAGATTCCGTTTTATAAAAATAACTTTTTTTAATCCTGTTTGCTCCAATTCTACCTACTGCTGCTTTAATGTATCGCCGCGATCAAGTTTTTTTCTGAATTTGATTTTATTTGTTAGATTAGTTATTGGCATTAGCCTCTTTTTTTTTAGGAAACAAATTACCCTGTTGAGTGCTTCCCATAATTGGACTTAACTTCACGAGTGAGATTAATTAACCCATTGTTGTTGGAGCCACTTTTCACCAGAGACCATGTGAAGAAAGAAGGCTGTAATGGCTGTAATCCAGTTTTTCAGCGTATTCTCTTGTTGATTGGGCTACAAATGAAGTTAATGGCAGCATTATTTACCTCATGCCCATGCACATTTTCTCATGTTTGGAAGCGCCTCGGGGCCTCAAAGGGAAAAGACGACGTAGATCTTGGCTCTGCTTTTACACTCAGAGCCTGGGAGTCATGCTAAGCCTGTGGCGGTGGATTGTGTGGTTTTCCTACCAAAGCTGGTAGCGTCATTAGGATTGGAGAAGCCACATCAAACGCCGCCGACTACCCAGATCCATGTCTTCCTGGTTAGGCAGCAACATTAAACAAGTGAAAATAAGGCTGAATATTCCCAAATGTTTGTCTTGGTAAGAAGTGGTCCATTCTTATGAATACGGTATTTCTAGCCCCCACATCCTGGCAATCGCATATTTTATGTGCAATAGAAACACAAGGAAAAATATGTCCAAGACATTATGCAAGGGATCCGTGTTGGGAGGCAGGGCCTCGCAGCTTATCAATATTCCTGTTTAGTCTGCAGCCAATGCAGGCACCACGGGGAGAACATTTGAAATTCATAGAAATTCTTGTCAGTTGTTGCGTGGCTGTTATTGATCTGTTACTGTGGAAACAGCATCGCACGGATGTAGGCCTTGTTATGTTTTTTCTCTTGCCAGAGGTGTACGTCTCAGAGCTCCAATGACTTCCAACAATCAAAGAGAAAATGTCTGTCCCCGTCAAATGAACTTTAAGCACTCAGTGCTCGACTTTTGTCCTCCGAGTTGCCAGCTGGCGTCGAATATGAGCTTTTTCTTCTTCAATTTCCCCCGCTGACCTTGCTGAAGCACACGGTGGAGAGAAAGGGGGACAGACTGAGAGAGAGTAAACATCTTTAGGACAGAAAAAAAAAAAAAATAGATTAGCGAGCAACGTTGGTCAAAGTGGATGGCTGGCTCCGTGCCAAGCTTTATTGATTTGCTTTACAAAGCACTTGAATAGGCCAGATAACTGTGATTAGCCAATTCATTACTGCTGGCTCTCTGAGTGGCCCAAAATTAGATAAAAAGGGGGGATAGAAAGGACAGAGGGGGGAGCGCGAGCAAACTATTACTTTGTAAACTTGCACAGAAACTCAACTCACAACGGAGAGGATCTTTTTGAAGTTCTTGATGAATCTTCCCTACTTTACATGCGTCGTAATGATCGTCCTCATTAGAGGCAGTTACCAATGGGAAAAACAAGCATTGTTTATGTGTTTGATAGCATGCATAATGATTCTAGATTACTCAAGCAACCGAAACGGCGCTTCTCTCATCTACTTTGCAAATGCGCGCTTCCATTTCAAGTGGCTCTTCAGCGCCAATAGATCTCGGAAATGAGAATTGTTTCAGCTTTGATGATATACTACTAAACTGTAGTCTGTGCGAAGGCAAACTGAGTGTGACAGCGACTAATGTTTCTGTCTGATAGCGAGACAGCTTTACTGCTCCTCTGTCTCCCACTTCATACAAGACAGCAGCAGTTATCAGGGCCCTTAGAGTTAAGCTTGTCTGGGTGACAGCCTTGTTTAATGCATTTCTCTGATCACACACTGTTTACTGGGAGCTTTTATGGGCTCTACACAAATCAAATTCTTTGATATATGCTTTCTGACATCGTACAGTCATCTGGTTCGTCATGTATTACGGATGTTGTGACAATAAGAATTAGGGATTGTAGTAATATGCCATGTGTCCTGTTTCCCTCTGAAACCTGGATGTTGAATCTCTGACAGTGAAGGACTGAGGCAAACGGGCCTTTATCATTTCCCCCCTATTTTCCTCTTGCTCTAGTTTCTACATTTGTTCTGTGCAACACTCTATCTCCTCTCGCTCTCTCCATCTCTCGCGCCCTTACCGCAGGGCTGTCAAGTAACTCCAGCTAGCCATCAGCCTAATGAACAGTGATACAGTGCTAATAGCATGTGATAATATTTCAAGCCACTGGTAATCTCCAGGCTCACTCAGCCTTTACCTGCTCTCCACTTCTGCGCCTTTAATACACACACACACACACACACACACACACACACACACACACACACACGCACGGGGGCGGGGAGGGCATCTCTTTCTCTTGACAGCTGCATGTCAGGTCTTGGCCTCATGCTGTCATGAAACAGAGCTGTCAGCCCAGACTCCCTCTTAATAGTCCGGCCGCCCAGCAGAGACGGTTCCAGTCTTAATGGGATCGGACAGTTCCTTCTGCACAGCTTGTAACACAGTGTGTTGTGTTCACTGGCCACAGCGTCCACTCAAGCCTCACAGTCGCCTTTGTTTTAATAATAGTATTTCCATTCTTATAGTTCCACTCATGTTTTCACAAAGGAATACAAATCTGAAATACTCGCTCACCATTCACTTTGTGTTCCCTGAATAGTTTCAGGCTGTAGCTCACTTTCAATATGTTCCATCCAGAGTCCAGGTTACTATGTGACCACTAGACTGTAGACTATAGAAGAAGTGGACATAGTCACTGTGATATCACCCATTGGTTTTTGGACCACCGTTTTGAAGCCTTGAGTTTGGCATTTTGGTCGTCGCCATGTTTTTTTTTTTGGAACCAGACAAGACCATATATAGACCAAGACCCTGGAGTAAGCGTGGAATTACAACTTCCCGGTTTGTCACATGATGCCATAGGCCTAAAGAGACTTTTTCCCATAGACTTACATTGGGAAAGAGAGGCCTGTCAATCAGCAGTTCATTTGTTTTAGGTAAATCAACTTCCGAGTCTGAACACTTGAATAGCTCTTATTAAAATCATCAGGTCCTAAAAGTGTAAAATGCACTAATAGCCGAATCCAGAGTTATTTCCTTCCTCCGTTCATGTGAATGAGCCCCAGTCTGAGGATGGACCGAGGGCTGGGAGGCAGAGTTACAGGAAACGCTACTGCGCCTGCTCTATGGGCCCAATGGATGTGAAACACACACTAACTGCTGAGATGGAAACTGTGGCATATAGATGAAGACAGTGTGTTTAAGGCCACAGACACCAGATATTGTGTGAATGGAGATATAGAATAGGGTAAAAAATATAGTCCATAAATAATGTGATATGTCAGAATGTGTGTGTGGATAGATAGAATGATAGATTCTGTGTAATTGGAAAGAAGAGTTGCAAGTGAAGAATTGAGGCAGAGGGGAAACAGCAGGGGCATGTGTGTGATTTTGAAAAGCACCTGCATCACCAGAAAGCCAACGCCAAGCCACCGAGAGGGCATTACCGAGGTCATGGTATCAACGAACAGAGCCGGAACCAGAGGCCTTTTCTTGCCACAGGTCAGCTCAGCCACCGCTGTTATTCATTAAACCCTAATGGTTAGCGGTTGGGAAAACATTATCTGGGCTTCTGGTAACTTCACTAAAGGTAAAGGTCAAGGCTGAAGGCCAGGGTGACACATCCCCATTGCTTGGTGACACAGGTGTGCTGTGTCAGATTGGATTAGCAGTCAACGCAGAGAGGCGATGATTTGATGGAATCACAACACAGCGGCAAACCATCAACGTTCCTCCTTTTTACTCCAGTTAAACGTTTCAGTGGGGAATAACGTGTTACCGTCAGTCATAGTTAAGTGTTTTGGTGTATTTGGCAGCCACAGTTTGGTGCTGCTGGAAGCAGCTGTTGGCTCAGCGGGGTGTGCATGCGTTGAGAAGGTGTGTCTTGTTGTTTGTGTGCGTGTACATTTGGCCTATTAGCTCACTGTGATAATGAATTAGCAGAAAAACAGACAAAGCAGTTTTCGGTTAGTCCTGTGGTGGTTCAATCTGGGGATTAGAGGCCGAAGATCTTGTCTACATCATTTGCATGTGGCTTCCCTGAGGTATTACGCCTTTAGTGTGTAATGAATCTCTTTAACTTTGACATGTGTGCACACAATATATGCGACGGTGTGTTTTATTACATGTACACATGGGCATAATATTCTTTGGTGTGGTACGCATACAGATTTCACTCACTTATTTGTATAAGGGTGTGTGTGTGTGCGGAAACTCCCTTGATCATACATTCAAAAGACACTACGTTTCACTCAATTTCAAGAGTGTTTCATCACACATGAACATGCACACACCAGGGAGAAGGAGGGAGAGGAGGGTTGCCTTCCAACTGATTAGGAAACGAGAAACACTTGTGTCAGGAGTTTTCACCCTAATAATCCCACATGGTTGCGGTCGGTTGGGTGAACAATGTTGGGGTGCAGGTATGTTCTGTTCAGGCTGTGAGCCAGATTGGAGGGAAGGTGTGTGTGTGGGGGGCGGGTC
>CAKALG010028596.1:0-13608 GCA_916700815.1 Helicolenus hilgendorfi | reverse complement strand
GCTTTGAGTTCAAGCTGGTGCGCGCCAGGGGCAGAGTATGAGCAGGGAGGCATCTGATTGGTTCTTTACAAGTGGACCGCGAGGCAGTGATTGGTACACGTTTTTACATGATTACAGCAGCTACAGATGACGGCTCTTTTCCGGTCCTTTTTCAGAGCTCATCAGTAGCGGATCGCTGTCGGGGTGTAAAGACCATTTCAACCAATATAACAAATAGTGTATACTGGATAACATCGTCAACCCTGCCTTTAAGGTGGACCAGCACCATTATATTTTAGTTGCTCTTTGTGGGGTGATATAAAAGTGACTGATTGTGTTAAATGGGCATAAGATATCGTCTCATATTGATCGCAGGCCCCTGAATTGAATCAAATCGAAATGGTATCATGGCAGACTTTGTGATATCGGCAAATATCGTATTGTTGTCCAGAGAATCTATATAATATCACATGGTGATGAAATTGGTGATTTACACCCCTCGTTATCAGTGTGCTGTATGTGTACAGTGTGTGTGTGTATACTGCACAATATACTGTATGTAGTTTGTTTATTCCACTCTTTCTTTATAAACCATATTTTTAAATCCTTTGCCTTTGTACTAGTGCACAGTCACGTCAGGCCGACTGTTTTTCAAATGGAGAAACTTTCCTTTTATAAGGTCAACATTCATGGTTGTTTGGCTCCATAATCTACCATAAAGCCAAAGCCCAAAGTCCACTTCTGAAAATGGCTCATTAAGATTTTGATCAATCTTGTTCTTTCGGTGAGACAGACTTAGGAAATGCCATCAGAAAATTGCATTTCCCAATGACATTAGGCGCCCAGTTGACCATCCAATCCCATGTGTTTCTATTGAGATGTTAAGATCTGATATCGTTTGGGTCAGAAAACCTGCTTTTTTTTTTCTCTAAGTGAGGCAATTAAATTTCCTTGATGGTCTCTGAGAGCACTTAGCTTAAGAGAATACACTTTTAAATCAAAAAGCTTTCAATCATCTCAAATCATATTTGGAAGAAATTTGCCCCAGAGTCTAGTGTCACATGCAATGCTATCGAGCATGTGACAGACTCGTGCTGAGATGGGCAATGTTGGGAAAGGTTATTGTACATGTCTCTGTGGGCTGTGCATTGGCCGCGACATGTTGTCTGTCGGCATTGCAGTGTAACGTCATAGCACAGACAGCACGGGACGAGAGAGGCTAACCTTAACTGAGGAGAGGCCTGGTAAATTCAGACAGAACATTAATGATGAGAAATATCCAAACATTTATTTGTGTTTTACAGGAAAAGAAAAGATATTGATTGTGATCTAAAAATGATTTATTTGATGAATTATTTTTGATGACATATTTAGCATGTAATAGGAGAGGGATGAACAAGTAACACAGGGACACTACTACTTTTCATTTTACTGTGTCTTTAAAGTAACAGTGTTTAGCATTTAGGGGTATCTATTGACAGAAATGGAATATAATATTAAGTATGTTTTCTTTAGTGTATAATCAACTGAAAATAAGAATTGCTGTGTTTTCGTTAGCTTAGAATGAGCCCTCCATATCTACATAGGGAGTGGGTCCTCTTCACGGAGTCCACCATGTTGCGCCGCCATGTTTCTACAATAGCTCAGAATAGACAAACCGAACACTGGCTCTAGAGAGAGCCTCTCATTTTTTCACGCTTTCGCGTCGGCCACCGTAGTTCTCCTACACACTTGGCACACGGGAAAAGTTTCAGTTGGTTGCAATCTGCAACCTCCTTGCTAGATGCCGCCATATCCTACACACTGCACCTTGAATATAGTGAAAATGGATAACTTAAATTTTTTACTTGAATTTTTTTAACCATATTGACTTTTGAGAATTGCAAAGCGAAGAATTCAGATCACATGATTAAAGGTAGATGTTATTTTAAAGTAAAAATATTTAAGCGCTATAAATGTAATGCCATTTATATTTCAGCATTAAAGGTTCTCTATATGATATCCAGAGCATTAATATAGCATCAAACAATTATTTGCTATGTAAAGATATAGAGGAGTAATGTCTACCTGAGCAGAGAATGAAGTCACTCTCCTTCTGTGTGTGTTGTAATCTGAGCTTCTCCTTGCTTTGTTGACATAGCCGGGCCGGCCACACGTGATTTTAGTTCATGTTCGTTCATGTAAGCATGCCCCACTGGCTAGCTCATGGCTGCCGCTCTGCACTGCTCTTCAAAGCGGTTTGCTCTTCACTCACTGCAAGGTAGGGTGTAGAGAGTTGCAGGGGCAGCAGACAAACAACAGCAGTTGCAGCTGTTCTCATTGGTTGCACTTTGAAAGATCAGCGGCAACGAGGTCAAACGTTGTTTCCACTGTTAGCGCTGTTAGCACCGTTAGCTGGGGCTCAGCCGTCGCCCTGTTGAGAGCCGTGTGGAGGCAATAGAAATGCTCTCAATCTCGCATTTAGCACCTTTAAGTTTTCAGTAGTCACTAAATTACACATATAGGTAGTGAGTTGTTTAAAAGATTAAAATCTTTATGGCCATTATTTGCTTTCATACCTCTATTGTGCCGGCAGTATACAACAAATAGATTATCTTTGTGGCAGTGTTGAGCGTTATATTAAATATATAAAGGTAACCTATAAAGAGCTCTAGATAGTAAAGGTGAAAAATAAGCAAGATGACCATCTGGCATGTCTAAACTGAAATAGCTCATTCTCTGTAACTACCTGTTCACCGGTTTACCATTCTGCTCTATTTTACGACAGCTAATTAGGCAAGTTTTATAACCAGGTTTACTTAACTCTGTCATGCAAGGATGAATTACCATTTTGCACTTCTCACTTAATCATTTTAATTACCACAGGCAATTTATCAGGCTGTCTTCAGGGTATGAATAATTGCAAAGCTTATTAGATGAGAGTACAAACTGTGTATATCAGGATATATGTAAGAATATATGGCATTTTTGAGGGGATTGAAGGAAACATGGTGCATGAGGTTTTTACTACCTACTACTAGTTTTACAGCCCATCACATTAGAGTCAAATGCGTTGGATGCAACCATTTTGCAGTCGTTCACAGTCTGTCCTCCGTTGCAGAGATCATCAGCAACAGACAGAAGGCTCGCTGTTACACAGGTTTACACATTTTAATGCGCGTCTGCATCGGGAGTGCGTTTGGGGGGGGCTGGCCCTTTGCTGACTTTGTCCTGACATTCATTCCCACACTATATCAGCAGCGAAAAAGAGGGATGCACCAGGCGCCCCCTCCACACAGATCAAAGAGGGGTTTGCCACGCTGCTGTGGGCTTACTTGAGAGACTACCAACATGAAAATACCACATCCCAGTCCTCAGTGGGGGGCCGGTCTGTAATTGTGTCTTGTCAGACCTCCAAAGTCCCTCTCACAGCTTCGTACCTGACATTTTCCACCAATGAATTTATTTTTCATTCTTTGGTATTTTGGCAGCAGTGCCACTTGTGACCAAATTTAGCTCTTTTCTCCCACCGCGTGTACTGCGAGCCAATGATAAAAAGTATGTGGAAATAGCACTTTGTATGAAAAGAGAACGTTACCCCATCAACAAAAGGTCAAGCAACTGATGAAGAGTGCAAATGCGCACGTGATGTATCAATTCATGATTCATTGGTTATGCGTGCCTCACTGTACAGAAATTGTGACTGAATTCTGAACACCTCAATATGAAAGAGAAAAGCCATATCACTGATTCATCTACAGAATCAAACATACCATAAAGCGATGTGTGTGATCAACCAAAACCAAAAAGCATATCTATGTGGCATTTTACAGTAAACGTCATTACTGCTCACAACAGTTGCATAAAATATGGCACAATTATATAATGAAGGGCTTGATTCTGAGCTCTAACCACTGTAGTGCATTATCAGTTTTTTAGTCCATTTTTGAGAGGCACAGAATACAGGCAATGATGTATAAGGCTCACTGTTTTTTTATTTTACTATATTTTACCAAGAAATTATTTGAATGTCTTAGTGGACTGGATTCATTCAAATTAGGGGCAGAGTAGTATGACGACACAGAGTGTCAAAACGATATAAAAATATCTATCGTGTATATTTTTCTACATTATTTCTAATGCGATATAGGGTTGAACTTTATTTATTTATTTTTCAGTACTTTTCATTTGTCAAGTATTTAATTCACACAGGAGTATACAAAAATAGGCTTTGCCATTTGGTTATTTCATATAGACTATAGACTATCTATTTGTTGAATTTTGACCATATTGCTCAGCCCTAATTCAATTCATAGATTTTCACCCAGAATTTAGGCCCCAACACATCAAAACGTTTTTATAGTTCATGCTGTAAGAAGGCATTGTCAGTTTGCCCTAAACAAGATTTTGGGTCTTTGAATCATGATGGCATTTTTGGTATAATAAAGAAACCTGTTTAGAATTTCAAGTCACATCATGCCGATTACCACTCACTAATTGCAGTTCTTAAGATGGGCATGGACACATTTCCCTAAATCAGCTATGGGTTTAGAGTTATGCCGGGCTCAGACTACACAATATCAGCCCAATTATATCCCCACCCGGCAGACTTACTGTAGGGTGTCTGCTCAGATCTGGAAAAACAATGGCCGTAGGGTTGGGCGACATGTTAAAATTTTCCAACTTGCGATTGCCAATATGTTCGCACAAGTGTAATTATTGTGTTTATTAGAATCATTGACTGTATATAAGAAGTGGACGTCACCCATTGGTTTGTGGACTGCCGTTTTGAAGCCTTGAGTTTGGCATTTTGGCCTTCGCCATCTTGGTTCTTTGCAACCGGAAGTGTCACGAGAGGGTGGAGCTAAGTACAACCGAACCAAAGGTGACCAAAGGCGACCAAAAAAGGTAAAACTGACTTTCATGAACTAAAAACGCAATGTGAAGGGGTTAAAGCTCTAAGACAAAAACACGAACGACTCCCAAACCGGACAACGTCGTGGTAGCGACCTGTTAATCACAAGATAGCCATGCCCTAAAGCATACCCTGCTTAATGGTTAATAATTTACTAGAAGTCTGAAGAAGACTTGAAACTAGCGATTGAGACCATAAACTCATGTTTACAATGTTTACAGAGGTAATAAATCAAGTGAGAAGTAGGCTCATTTTCTCATAGACTTCTATACAATCAGACTTCTTTTTGCAACCAGAGGAGTCGCCCCCTTCTGGCTGTTAGAAAGAATGCAAGTTTAAGGCACTTCTACATTGGCTTCACTTTTCAGACCCTGGAGTTGCCCACTCATTGGAATGCATGATCAAGCTGGAAGTACTGCTGTAAAATGTGTATTTTGAATTAAGACTGCTTTCATTATATATTTTGACATCATACATTGTGGATGAAACTGTAGGTGCTGCATGTTGTAGGCTGACATATTCATTACATCTGCACTACTTGTCACTAACTTAATGATAATGACTACAAAATACGGAATTCAATGTACCAGACTATACTAAACCTCATTTAACATGTTTTTACATCAGCTATCTTCTCCTTTTTCTTGCTTCTATGGGCCTAAATGCAGCTTTCACTGTCGGTAATGGCTGGGAGAGAGTGGCAAGAGTTCTTGGTGACAGTTGGTGACAACTTCTCTTAGTAAGCTTTGAAATAAATCTGCTGTAAGGCCCACTACAAATTCAAGTAGTACTAACTGCTAAATTCAGTGTCATCTCTATCCATTTTTACAGCAACAAAAATTGCAGTCACTAATAATGCAGTTGGACTGTATTAACTCAATGATGAGTTCAGCACAAACACATACTGTAGTTAATGTTATACTGTTCAGTACTACACCTCTGACTTACTGCAGTGCTCCTTGAAATCTCCCCGTGCTAACATGCTGTATGTTACTGAGAGGACTGAAGATTAGCATATGACATGACAGATTACATTAAATCATGTCTGCGCCGTACTTTATGACATTAGCCTCTTAGCCCAGGCATACAGATGCATGCAAATGTTCCCCCAAACCCTCTTATTTAAATCTGCTGCATGACATGGCACCTTTGATATGATTATTAGTCATCTAAGCGACTCAACTTCACCCTCATCAGATAGGGGATGTCAGCGAAGGTGAGAAATGATGGCCACTTTGAACATGAACCTTGACAAGCTGCGGTTAGACACTGAAAAGCCGACTACTGACTGAAAATGTTATTTAACAAAGGATGTCTACGTGGGGAGATTTTTCTTACTCTGACTTGCTCACATGATTTCTAGGGCTGGGACTATACACCTATCTCCCTATTCGATACTATCATGATACCTGGATGTCGATTTGATTTTTAAGTATTGCGATTTGATATTACGATTTATTGTGTTTTTTTTTAACACTAAACCAAAAAAAAAGTTGAATCATACCCTTCTAGGGACTTTTACTTAAAAAATGTCTAAATTGATAAAGTAAAAATGTTTGATTTTTAGCATGTATGTAGTCAGAGATATCCTGAAGTCAAATATATCAGTCATTATCATTATTTTATAGAAAAATTTCCAGCAACCAAACAAAATCAATGAATAAAGACATGTCCTTCACAAATTAGTGGTGTTTTCTTTCTAATTTATAAGGGACATGTAATGTTTTATACTTCTGGTGAATATAATCCAATCAATTTTATTTCCATATATGTATTTTGTTTATTCAGTTCCCTTTGTTAACACCCTATTTTGAAAACCGGACGTAGTCACGCGTGTATATTTCCACGTACTTTCGTGCTACTTTACTTTGCCACGTCTTTCGCTAGCCCTCCCGTCAGCTCCGTTCTCTTTATACATCCATGGTCAGCTCCATCGGGGCTGTTTGAATGCATTTAACATAAATGTCAGTATACGGGTGCTCTACAGTTGTAGCGTCGGCCAATTTGACCATGGAGATGCGAGTGACGGCACGTTACCACAATACGATAACGTTTCCTGTCCATGACAGAGTTAGCATGCAGCTTTAGCCGTGATGTCTAGCTCTGCTTTTCCTGACGATGTGTGAACCCCAAAGTGTTTCATTGCTTTACTGTATGTGTAGTGTTTACCACTTTGGATTTAAATGTGAGGGTGCAGGTCCTAGCCACGCCGACCCTCCGCCGTTTTGGTTGACAGTTACGGACCGGATATGACGTCATGTTAATCAGACTACAACAATAAAAGCGGTAACTTCCTTCTACCTCCGCATAAACTCAAATTACACAAATACATCGATTCTCGCATTAAAAAAAAATTTCAATATCGTGAAGAAAAAAAATGGTGATACATAGGTGAATCAATTATTTTTTGCCCATCCCTAACGATTTCCTCGTAGAACGTTTTAAAACGTTACACAAAAAGTCTCACCATGTCCTCAAATATAAGAGAAGAAAGTTGTTGAGAGTGTGGTTGTTCTTTTCATGCCGTCCAACTCATTAGTAACAGAAGTCAGTCTGTCTCAGTCATAACTGCTGCCCAGATGGCTCTCCAATCTGCCCCGTGTAAAGAGTGAATCATCATAATCACACATAATCTGCTGTTTAACACATGCCTTTTGCTTCATTTTTTAAAATTATACACTACAGTAATACATAAATCAAGCGCTTTTCTTTTTTAAACCTGCAAGCCACACCGAGATTGTGAGTTATCTCGGCAGTCTGGAAGAATTCGGCGATCTTGATATTTCAACCTCATTCCAATTGTCAGTCTCATCCAGTGTTTGCATATAGTGATACCCACAGTCTCCTACTCTTTGGGGAGGTAGGGATTTTAGATACTTCTCTTCAATTATTCCCAGTGTCATCGGAGAAGCCCGCAACACCACTCGAGTGTCTTGTCTGTGCTCTGTGGTCTTTAATCTTAATTATAAAGCTATCATTACAGCATGAACCCTGGGCTGCCAACGGTGGAGCCCTGGGCTCATCTGCTCCGAATCAATCAAACTAAGTTCTGCACTGGAGGACTTTTTCTCTTTTTTCAATCAGGTCATTTTGATTCTCCCTTATCTCATTTTCATAATTATGCTTGTCCCTTCTCTAATGGAGTGAAAATGCGCTGCCTCCCGATGCTTTACACGGTCAAGTCTGAATATTTAAACTGTGTTGCGACCTTGAACATCTGACCTTGCTTTAGAACTCGGTGACAATAACTGTTTTTTTTTTATTTTTTGAGCTTCAGTTGAATAATCCAAAAGATCAGAATTGGTTCCCTGCAGTGCTTGTTAATAGAGCCTTGTTACCAGTGCAGGATGAGACGAGAACAAAATAACTTCGGCAGTTTATTGTTTATGGGAAGGTGTTAGATATGGAGTTATGTGTCTGTGAAACGCCCTCGTTCACACTCAAATTGTCAGCTTCTGCTGTAAATCAAGGCAGTAAAATTGGATGACAGAGAGAAAGTTGGCAGCAGCCAATGACAAATTCTCCCTATCTCAAACGCAGCTGACATCTTAAAGCTGTGATCAAGTGGAATGATCAAAGGCATTCAGTACTCCACTGAGAGTACAGTATGTGAGAGTGTGTGTGTGTGTGTGTGTGATAGTGTCAGGAGGTTTATTTAAAGTCAAACTGAAATACAATAGTATATACGTATATCCACGCTTGTTTTTACTTGTGTATTTATTTGATCAAAACTGTAATTACCGGACGTAAGACACTTCAGTTTGATTAATTTTTCAGCAGCGCCCCCTACATTATTGTTCTCCAAGGAGTGTACATTTTGTATACAGACTAACAATGTCAGAAATTTAATAATTTAATCACACATTTTTTATCTGTTCAAAATGTACCTTAAAGGAAGATTTGTCAAGTATTTAATACTCTTATCAACATGGGAGTGGGCAATTATGCTTGCTTTATGCAAATGAATGTATATATTTATAACTGGAACAACACAAAAGAATGACAAATATTGTCCAGAAACTGCATTTAGCATAAAAACATATGCTCAAATCATAACATGGCAAACTGCAGCCCAACAGGCAACAACAGCTGTCAGTGTGTCAGTGTGCTGACTTGACTATAACTTGCCCCAAAACTGCATGTGATGATCATAAAGTGGGCATGTCTGTAAAGGGGAGACTCGTGGGTACCCATAGAACCCATTTACATTCACATATCCTGAGGTCAGAGGTCAAGGGACCCCTTTAAAAATGGGCATGGCAATTTTTCCTCACCAAAATTTAGTGTAAGTTTGGAGCGTTGTTTAGCCTCCTTCGCGACAAGCTAGTATAACGTGGTTGGTACCGATGGATTCCTTAGGTTTTTCTAGTTTAACCTGCTAGCATCTTCACTGTAGCTTTAAAAATGAGCCCGCTACAACTTCATAACCACAAGTTGCGTTAATGCATTAAAGAAATAATTGGCGTTCAAATGTATTTGGCTTAACGTGTTAACTGTTAACTTTGACAGCCCTAATATTTATATCGTCTTTGTCTCCGGAAAGCATGAAACATGGCTAATATTATGTGACATGAAAGAACAATTTAAACGAGCCCAATTGAAACTACTTCTACTTCTTCTTTTACTCTTCTACTTCTTCTACTACTGTTAACTGGCGGATTACAGCCATGCGAATATGTGTAGCCTATACCGCCAAATTCTGACGAAACTACGCGGCCTAGTCTATTCGCTTCAAACCATATGATGGAAATACTGTACGCCTAATACGCATTTCTTTTTTGTGACATTTTAAAAGTTCCCTTAAACGTTGCTTGAGAATTGAATGGAAACACAGCTAATATTTACAGAATATACAGTATGACATACTGTCTCCTAGCAACGCTGGCCCTCAAAAATGTCTCTCAACTGCTGCCAAAGCAAAAATGTCCACCATAAAAGCTTCGCTGTTTCCACAGATATGTCCCAAATTAAGGTTTATCTTTTTTTTGGAAAATTGAAAAGTATTCACAGTCGCTGAAGAATTGTTACATTTTAGATTTCCTTATACAAAAAGTGAGAATTATTTCCGTCCAATTAAAAATATATATACAAAAGGAGGTTTATTCTATTCTGAAAAAGCTTGTGGTGTAAGACGTAATTATCAACTAACTGGGGAATTTATAGTATATTATGACTCCACGGTCAACATTAAGGTGTTTGTTTTACCTCTGAAGTAGACATTATTCTGTATTAGCAGCGCCAATTATTCTGTCGTCTTTAGTCGTAATTCGTGGAAGATACAATATCCAAATATAGAGCCATTTTAACAGATCAGTCAGTGAACTTATGAACCTTCAGTCTGCAGCGGAGAAACTCAAACGAAATCCTACACAAAGACAACCTGTAAGTCACATCATTCATCATTAAAGACGATGAAACTGATCAAAGACGAGATGAATTGAGCTTTTCAGCTTTCAACAAGCGCCGCAGGTACGGTATTTCTTCCCACTGTCCACGCCACCGAGTCGCAGCACAAAGGGAAAAGAGCTTGACAAGTGAGCACATGACAGAGAAGATTATGTCGAGTTCATAGGTCACATTTCTTTAATGCGCAAAACCCTCCAAAATACCTTTTTATTGCTGTCTGGGAGGGAACGAAAGCCTTTTTTTTTAATGCGATCGAACGATCCTCATTGGTTTTAAAATATGCAAAGAAGTACATGCTAACATTAACCACTGCCTACATTATTTATCCTCCTGAAAAAGTGTTTTATCAGCACTAGGCCTGCTTTACTTTACTTTTAAATATTCAAATTAGAGCGGAACTAAAATATCTACCATGAAAGAAAAGGACTGTTTTACATTTGATTTTTAAATTAAGCTCGCAGTTTTCATATGTTTGTTTAAAAATGGTTCGGTTTATTGCAAATTCTGTGGAGCTGCATTTTTTTAAAGGAATTGCCTAAGGCCTAACTACCCACAGTAATCAATATTTATTTGTGTCTGAAATACAGATTTGACTGAAGGAAAGCTCAAACTGATTTTAGTGAGAAAATAAAATACCTTCAAGGTTCAGTTTTAGCATCTTAATATCAAAACAAATAGGGCTGTCAAAGTTAATGCGATAACTTGCGATTTGTACGTTGCTCAGTTATAAAGCTAGAGAGAAGATCCTGGCATCATATGAAACTAGAAAACCAACCATTGTCGTGAAGAACGCTAAATAATGCTGCAGAATTACGCAAAACTTTAGCGAGGAAAAACTGGCATGGCCATTTTCAAAGGGGTCCCTTGACCTCTGACCTCAAGATATGTGAATGAAAATGGGTTTTATGGGTACCCACGAGTCTCCCCTTTACAGACATGCCCACTTTATGATAATCACATGCAGTTTGGGGCAAGTCATAGTCAAGTCAGCACACTGACACACTGACAGCTGTTGTTGCCTGTTGGGCTGCAGTTTGTCATGTTATGATTTGAGCATATTTTTTATGTTAAATGCAGTACCTGTGAGGGTTTCTGGACAATATATGTCATTGTTTTGTGTTGTTAATTGATTTCCAATAATAAATATATACATACGTTAGCATAAAGTAAGCATATTTGTCCACTCCCATGTTGATAAGAGTATTAAATACTTTCCAAATCTCCCTTTAAGGTACATTTTGAACACATACAAAATATGCGATTAATTTACGATTACATATTTTAATCGATTGACAACAATAACTGGTCAGCCACAATGTTATACTGAAAAAACAAGATTCCTCAGTGACTCATGGGTTGTGTTTCATGAATTTAGTTCCACTTTAAGAAATGACTTCAAATCCACTTCAAAATGTTCGTGAGACTTGAGAGTGAACTTGAAAATGCACTAAAAGCACGGTATGATAGTAGTGTTTTTCACAGTAACACCATAAGGTCATAAACTAACAGATTAATCTCTCACCAGTTACTTTGTGTCCATTTCTCAGTCTTTAGTGGTTGATTCTTTCCCTGATGTGGACTTTATTTAGATGGCAGGAGGTTTTAGAGGGAGAGGGAAAAGCTTTTACTGTGGTTTACATTGGCCCATGTATCACTGGGCTTACTAAAAACCGAAGAGCTGTTCCTCGCTTTTTAGCACTCAATCTTTCCCCCCGCTCTTTATTCCCTAACACCCATCACAAATTTGGTCTGGTATGTGACTGCTAATTTATCCTTTCAATGTATGATATCCTGTCATCTCCTCATTTGTCCCTGAGTGTTTCTAATCTGAGATAATCCCAGTCAAATCCTTTGATTGTGTGTTTGGACGCGATCCATCTCTAAAGAAGCAATTTAATGGGCTTCATGGCACTTGGTGTTAAGTCATTTATCTAGTGGATTGGATGTGAATGCTTGTTTTAATAAGTGCTCTTCATGAATAGTAGGAGACGTGCCATTTAATTAGGCAGAGTGTAGACCTATCCCACACCAACAAACTTCGCCAAGGTGTTTTTACTTGGAGCGGAGTGCTTTGTTAGAGAAGGTACGGAAACCCTTCACATTTTGCATCTGTAAAGTGAAAACTCTGTGATCATTTCCAAACAGCAACCCTGTAGAAAAGCCTCTTAAATATGCACATGATGGCGTGATATAGTGCTAAAAGACTGAAGCTAAAGCTGCATGTCCCAGCATTCTCACCAGCTGATGATTCATGTAGAAGGCATGGAAATAAAGAGACAGCATTGTTCTTGCATTGCAGTGTAGAGCCAGTTAGCCCTAGTATTATAGTATATTTATAGTACAGCATTATAAATAAAAATGTGTTAATGTTTTTTTTCTTGCACAGCTCTTTGTTTGAAATTGGACAAGTCACACATGGGTTAGATTTATCCCTTTTTTTGGTATATTTAAACAGCATGTTTTACTTTTAAGGGAAAAGTACTTTGAGAATGAGAACTAAACCGACGTGTTTGGTAAACCTAAAACGCCATCTTAGATAAAGAGCTCGACTTGAGTTAGCGGAGTACAAACTTCCCCAAACCAAAGATAGAGCAAGACAGAGCAGCTAATGTTGCTCTATATGTATAACAGCATTTTAGCTCCCACACTGGGGATGTTCCCATCCTGAGTTAGGATTTTTCAAGCGTAGTGTGACTTCACAAAATAATGTAGTTTAATAATGATAATGGATTTGAAAGTAACGCTGGAGTTACTTGCTAACGAAATTAGTAACGCACACAGCTTAAATTTGTCTAGATAAACACTTTTTAATCCGCCACTTACAATTTGTCTCTGGTGTTTTGGGTAGAAAAAAAAGATGCCACACTTTAAAGTCTTTATGTACATCTGTATATTTAAACGGCATGTTTCACTTTTAAGGGAAAGCACGTTGAGAATGACAGCTGAACCAACATGTTTGGTAAACCTAACATTATCGTAGATAAAGAGTTTCTGGAGTTTCTGAGTTTCTGGAGTGCAAACTTCCCCAAACCAAAGAAAGGGTAAGACAGGGCTGCTAATGTTGTTCTAAATGTATAACAGCATTTTGGCTCCCATACTGGGGATGTTCACATCAGAATAATGTAGTTTCATAATGATTTCAGATTTGAAAAAAAAAAAAAAAAAACACCCTTTAACTCTTTATGTACATCTGGATAATGAATATTTGTTTCAACTATTCTATGCTAATTTTACTATAGTTATATATAGTTTTGTCTTTTATATTTAGGATTTTTATATATTTAGATTTACTTTTTTTTTTACTATAAAATATTATTTATATATATGTG